>OX336380.1:38868786-39114049 GCA_946902895.1 Fragum fragum
GATACAGATAAAGACAGAGAGAGAAGTCATTACGAATGTTAATTGGTTTTGGTAGCAATCTGAAGCTAAAGATTTTAACCTACGCAGAGTTTAATGTAAAAAAAATCTAACGCAATAGATATAATATTCTGCCACATGGAAAGTTGATCGGGTCGGCGAATTACATGACTGCGAGTATAAATTAATACGCCCGGTTGAGGCGAGAAGGACGAAGGCGAGATATGACTCATTGAAAGCTGCCGGCTTGATGTACAGTACGTTCTGTATTCGGCAAAATTATCAAAACTTAATGAGTGAGTGGACAGAAAGAAAGGAGATATAAAATATATTGGAAAGTATTAATTATATATAATCATATCATATTGTTAAGAAAAAATAAGGTGTTTGTTTTATACCAAAATAACATATACTTTTTCTAGAGTAACAATGTTAAAACGGTCCGGTTAGACGAAGTTTCTATATAAAGCTGATAAGCGAAGCGCAAGATTGGAATGTTTTGTTTAACAAATTAACTGGACATTCATAGGATCATATTCGCACTGTCTGAAAACAGTTTGGTCGTGCTCGGACTTCGTGTCTATATATTTTTTGTACTCAAAAGATGCGAAGTCTACATTTTGAGAGGTGTACACAATCATGTTAACCTGGTCAACGACCGCCCACCCTCTCTGGCTACACACTCCATTCCCTCCTCTCTCACTCTAGCTCTCTCTCTCCATCTCCACTGGCTGAATGCCAACGGGCTTTTGACCAAATGTGGTGTCCGTCGTCCGTCCGTCCGTCAACTTTTACTTTAAAAATCTTCTCAGAAAGTGCTGGACACAATTCAACCAAAATTCACAGGAATGATCTTTGGAGGGTCTTTATCAGATTCCTTCAAAGCATTTTGATCGGATGAAAACAATATATAAATGTAAATATATCGCTACAATACCTCAAAAGCCGGATAAAATTTTTGTGGGTTATATATCTCACGTATACATATCTCAAGCTTTCAGCGTTTTCAGCGCTTTGATAATAGAACGACATTTTGCACCCCAAACGACAAAATAGTCCGATACCAAGCCTTTTATTTAAAATCTTTGAAATTAGCAACAGGAAATTAATATATAAAAAAACGGTTTTACAAACCATTTACTTCCGACAAAATAATGTTTTGATATACAAATTAATGTTTTTGTTCATTAAACATGAGAGGTGATTTTAGATTTTCTAAAAGAAAATGGATATTGAGTAAACGCACGAGGATCTCAGGTATATCAAGAGGCCAGAGATTATATTCATTTAATTTCATTTAAGCAACAAATCAACAAATGATTTTGGCCTGTATTAAACAATAATACACAAATACGGAAAACATTTTACATGTATTACTACATGAAAATGTCAACGGAGAATTAATAAGTCATTACAAACAAGCAGTTAAAAGCCAAAGATGTGACTGTTTCCGTGTTTACTGAATGCAATTAGCTATAAGATGAGCGAATGAGCGTTGAGACTAACATTTAACGATATGAAACTAGCCCCTTGCATTAAAGTGTAAGTGTTGTTTTTATAGATATATAAGCATGTGCTTGAGATTTCTAACCGTTCACATGGCCGTGAAGCGCACACATTGAGCAGCTTTAACAGCAACACACTGCATGTAAAATATTTTCTGGTTTTCTGAAGAAACTATGAGTCGGTAGTTGTCTATAGGGCGCATACTGAAGACTCAGGTCAGGATCTTTACTTGGCGCCCAAGTAAAACGGTTGAAGGCTCGCAATTTATTATTAACGAACGAATGGATTAGCGCCAGGTCAGCCAATCAAATCGCGGAAGTTTCGGACAATTAGAATGAAATTATTGAATATATTTGTCGTACCAACGGCTTCGCACGTTCTGCTTATCTGATAATAGAGAACAAGATGATCTCGATATCCCTATACTCGTGAGGATGTATAAAAGGGTGATACAGCAAAATTTTTACTGAAAGTGTGTCGGATTGATTGATTGAATGGGGTTTAACGCCGCTGTATACAGTACTTCAGTCATATCGCGGCGGCTGGAGCACCGAACAATGTATTCCTTTCTCACACCAGTACAACCATTACATCTTTTCCTGGCCTCCAGCTGCTATCCCACTTAGGTTTACGATTATCCAACCATTGGTGAGAGATAAATGTCGGAAAGAATATTTCGGATCGAACCGAGATTAGGATAAGGAGTCTGACGCGCTACCGACTACGCTATGACGGCGGCAACAGTGTGTCGGATGATCATTTTTTTTCTTTGTGCGTGTTTTTCTAAAAATAAGTTACAAATCGGTTTAAAGTTATCTGCCCTTGAAATTCCCACCCACTAAGCTCCAACAGGCTGTTCCATTTTGATATTAAATGTTTTTTTTTTGCAAATTTAATTGTCAGTACTATCCGTCTAGCCAAATAACGAAAACGATTGTTTGGCGACCTATGCTTGAATAATCGATAATTAAGTCGCCAAACCAACAAAAAATATTCACATAAATGTCGGCAAATGTCGAAGTTCAAAGTTCAAATTCAGTCTAAACGAATGATTAGATTGGTCGGTTTATTCTTTGATTGACATACGCAGTCGGTCAATCGTCTAACATCTCTTGCGTTTAATCTAAGCTCTGTCCCTTTCTCTTTACAGCCATATCAATATTGCACATGGACTTTCTCCTGTTGCGATGTTTGTATTTACGATGCTGACGGAAATGGAGTGATGAAGTTTAATGAACTAACTGCAATATTCAGAAAATTCGATAAAAATGGTACGAATGTCGTAGTCTTTTCTCTTTCATTTTTAATCACTGGTTTTACTGACTGGTTAGCCTAATCTGTCCTAATCTGACGATACAAGATATTGGAGAGCAGCGTCGATGGGACAGGTTCGCCAGTCTTGATCCTTGATTGTAATAAAAACGTATAGAAAATCTTCGATTATAGTTTAGACTATAAACAAAAATGGAATACTAAGTTTGCTTATCTACTTAAAATGTATATATATTTCAGTGTCTAAGTTTCCATAACTCTAATACCTGTGATTATAAACCGCCACCATTTTTTTTTTATTATACATACTGGATTTCCGTCATCCTCAAAGGACTATCTTTAGATTTTATCTTTAATAAAAGCCAGTGAGGGTGAACCATCACCGTGAAAATAAACCATTGGACGAGTATACAGGACAATGAATGATGAAACTCACCAGTTACTATACTGTTGACAATGCCATGGTAGAGCGTTTGTTTCGGTACGGAGAACATCCGACATAACCAATTACCAGACGACATTTTAAGACTTTTCTAACTGAGAAGAGTGGCAGACGATAATTCTAAGATGGCAGAATTTAGAAAAAAAATGTCATTTAGGGTAGAAAACGTATGGGATATTTAAGAAATTACTTTTTACAACCAATTTCTTCGATAAGCAGAATGTTTTCCAATACATTTTTGTTGAGGGTTGGGCAAAATCGTAATTTTGTAGAAATGGGTTAAAATCAAGGTGAGTGGAATATTTCGGCGACCAATATGTCTTTGTGCTTTACTGTATTGCTAAAGTGTAGGCCTGTCCAAATTAAAAGGTTTGCAGACGAGAATTAAAAGTCGAAAGTATTTAGGAAAAAATAATAGTCCAATAGGACAGAAAGATTGTGGGAAAATATATTACTTGTTGAATGCAATTTCTTTATTTTCCATAATGTTTTCTCAAGTATAAAACCAGGGACGTTAGAACAAAGGATTGAACAGGAAGATGTAATAAAAACTTTAACTCATTCCCAAACAATGACGATTTCAAACATCTTTCGATCTGGTAATGGTTAAAGCTTATATTTTTCGCCAACTAACTTTTTTTTCTTCTCAGAAGATAGAAAGGTCCCTTTCAGTGAGTTTTATGAATCAAGGCGACAACTAGGACACGAATCGAGACCCCAGGCCGCAACTTTCTTTCAAGGCCTTGATGCTAACCAAGATGGTAAAATCGACAAATGATAAAGCTGGCTTTGGATTCTTCGATATATCGACAAGTAATTAATAGAATCGTATCCGCGGAAGTGACAACAAAACGAAACAAACCAACAAAAAGAAAATAAAAGTAAAACAAACAAAACAAAAACAACAAAACACTCTGTAAATCAAAGTAATACTTGCGACCAGGGGCCGCGGCCATTGCATAGTAAGTAGCACGTAGGACCCCCAATCATGGTTTCGGAGTTAATGGGCGGGCCCTAGGGAGTCAGTCGGCGAGGCCAACGATTGGTCAGTTCCCAGCCGCGGTGAATTTTCTTTTCGTCATTTTCTCAAAAGAGGGGTAAGTAGCTGGAGGCTCGGAAAAGATGTTGTGACAGAACTGGTGTAAGAAGTACCAAGAATCCATGACAATCTGCTTTAGTCATTATATCGTTGAATTTTTTTTAAAATTGGCGTAAAACCTCACTCAATCAGTCGATAGGCAATAAAACTTTCGTTGTAAACGGGCGAGTTTGTAAATGTAAGTTAGACGAAATTCGCCTGTCATTCAACCATTACAATAAAACTTGTATTCAGCGAACACGTAAGGGACAGCCAAAAAGTTGTCACTGAAGAGAAAGCAGGTCTGATACATTTATTGTATTTATGAATCTGATTTTGATTTATTCTTTTTTTCGATGTGCCATCAATTGTCTCGATATATCGTTTGGTTAATTTGCCTTGAAACATTAAACCCGCCTATTCCACTCCCGAGTAACAGGTCATATTACAAATAAGAATATCAACCTTCTCATATTTGGTAGATCAATTTGCATGTATCATTAAAAAAGGGGGCGGCGTCACTGAATCAGATTTTGAATAAATAAATAGATAAATAAAATGAATAGATAAAAAATCGAAACCAATTAATAAAAAAATAGATAAATAAAAAGAAAATAATAAAAAAATAATAAATAAAAAAATGTCGACTCGATTGCCATCTTGCCGTTTCATCTACTATATGACGTCATCCGATTGTTTGAGTTTTCGATTTATACACAAAACTGTCTAACGGTGTCATCACCAAAAGCGACTCAAAAAATATGTTACGTTGATTTTGTGTATAGGTGTGTTGAATTTCCCCTAATTCATATAAATACCAATTCACCGTGGTAGTTTTGAGAAAAGATTAATATTATTCTTAACTTGGTTGGTGATATCTAATAAAATAGAAACTGGCTTATCGAAGTTGTCAATCAAAAATCGATTTAAAAATGAATGTATTCATTTACACCAGACGTGTATGCTGTAGCTTCTGTCTAGCATGTTATGTATTTTGTGGTTTAGACCGCCAACCAACAACCTGTTTTTTTATGTTTCCGATCATAAACCATGTAACATTACATCTTTTGATACACAACTCGAACTGGCTTGTCGGGGATTAGTGGGCGTGCCCAGCGGTGCGTAAATTTGAAAGTATCTTTATATAATATAATGTGGCTTTTTAGCTAGAAAAACGTAAAGTTAAGCCAACAGACAAACGTTTGAGGTCTTCCCCGAGTTCAACGAAAGCAAACTGTCGCTTGAGGCTTAACCACTAAATCCATTGAATGCCTAAAAGGTAGGTCTTATGTATTTCAGGAATATTGCAAACTCTGCCTGCAAGTTCATTTCCTAGGTATTTTTTAGCTCACTTGAGCGTATCATGTTCGAAATGACTCTGATCAGAGTCTTCACTACGCGCAGGGCTTTGTATGGCCACATTGATTACATATTAGAGAACTCCTTCAAAAACATGCTATTTGCCTATTCGGGTTCAATCTCGCTTTTTAAGCATCTCAAGAAAAAAGCATTTGGTCAATGAAGAAACTGCTTGTAACAAGCAATTTCTTCCATATCAACAATGTTTTCTACCCTACCAAACAAAGATTTTCTAAATTCAACCAATTTGAAATTGTCGTCTGCAACTTCTTTCATTTTGAACTTGTCTAAGATTTTGTCATGATGTAATTGGTTAACTCAAGTGTTTATTTCAACCTCTGTAAATCTTTGACAAAGAAGATTACTTAACACATCCATGATTTGCTAGCTTACAGTACGTTTATTACTTTGATTATGTCTCCGCTTATTTGCGAAGGATAACTATTTCTATTGTTCGCCATTTCGTCGATTTGCTTGTCTGTTCTTCTATCTGCACAATTTGATAAAAAAATATACATTAATATCTCCTCTTTCTTCTTTGATATTCAAGATACCAGGTTCATTTTGGTATCGAAGCACGTACCATTACTCTTAAATGATTTTCCTGTGGAATATCGAGCTCTCTCGGCAGATTTTCATTGTTCTCGAAAACTTATTAATTCATTGGTTTGGTAAATTTAGCCCAAGTTTTGTTAATTTTGCGTTATCGAACGTCATAAAGGCGCTTTAACAGAATTTCTCCGAAAAAAGTTCATATTTTTAACCTTTCTTGGAATTAGATCACCAAATAAATGAAGGTCATCCAAAAAGGTCTTAACAATGTATGATTTAGAAATCCGTTTTGAAAGGTATTTTAGACGTCTCAAAAACACCGTTCTGTATTAACCATCGGCCGATCGTTAGGCACCAAAATGCTTTGAGCCAATTGACATTTTCTGATTCCACTGATGAATAAAACATATATTTCTTCATTTTTTTTCAGAGAATGGTGAAATCACTTTGGAAGACTTCGTATCAAAATTTCCAGGTTACAATAGTTCGTAAGTCCGTAGCAATGTACTGATTAAATCCAAAAAAAAACCAAACAATAAACGCCTTTTTTCATTCAAAAGAAATCGTAGCCAGAAACATAGCGCTTTAACTATGGCATATTCAAAGAAAATTAACAGTAAAATGGTTGTAACCTAAACGTCATAACTACAGTTTAAGTCACCAAACAATTAAAACTACTTCAGATAAATGTTTGAGTTCAAAGTTCACTTCCGGTCACAATGAAAGATTTGCTTTGTCAATCGATTATTTGATTGACAGTCGGTCGGTCAATATCTGTCCAGCTGAATGTACACTTAAACACTATGATGTGTGTCGATAATCGATGTAGTGAAATGCTGGTTCACCTCTTATCAGAATGATAACAACTTATGTCGACCAAAAACGCATTTACTCACACATCGATGCTAAACAATTAATCACTAAATCACTATTGATCCATCCCGTAAAGGTTTCTAAAATAAGTTTACAGGTCCTTAAATAAACGAGAATAAAATAAACCGCGTAGACTGCCATTTTGTCCAAGGTGGGTATATGCAAATATACTTATAAATAGTAAATAGAATCAAATGTCTTTATCATAAAAAATGATAATGTAAACCCATAATGTTTGGGATAATTTTCAGTCTAAGAAACCCTGTAATTGACTTATGTTTCGAGAAAAAATCTTATCATTCACCACCGGTTTAGCTACAATTAAAAAAAAAAAAAAGACTTAGTTCAAAAACATAATACCCGAAAAATGAATAAGTCAAAAACTCCCCACAAAAACACTAAGTCTAAGCTCCTCACAAAAATGACTATGCCATCGATAACTTCAAGATCCCAAAGACAAAAAGAATGAACGGAGACAAACCAAAAACTATCAACGAAAAAACGGTCCTTTTCAGGACCAACCATCATCAAAAAAAGAATCAATTTCATACGAATCGACGAAGTCCTTGCATTCTTTTATCACAATATATTCACAAAAAAGACCAAGTAAAAAATTGCTGTAATGTACAGCAAAGGAATTGTGTCGCCCTTAAAGGCCAATATCTAAGTAGTGGATGAAATGTTACAATTTTGGGGAAAAAATAAATAAAGCAATATTTGAAAACTTGCGTGTGAACAGTCTTCTTTTTTTGAAATTGCTGAAGGTATATTATTTCAAATTGGGATCTTTTAACCAGGCTGACGTAGCATATAGGCAGCGAAGACTGAGGTATGCCTACATGTCTTTGCAGGCTGATCTAAGCTTTTACTGTCTTCCAAAGCTTTTAGTATAGCAAGAATCTTTCAATACCACGTTAAATGAAACTGTTGAACATTAAATGGCTGAACATGCTGTGTCTTGCAAATGTTTGATCTTGTTGGGTTAAGGTCCGGCTTAAACGGTTTTTGTCCAATCAAAATTTTTAGATACTTCTTATAATCATAACAAAATTTATAGCTCGCAAGACAGACGGACAACGGTAACCATTATCCCTCCATGGGTCGATGCGGGTGGGTGCGTAAAAAAGTAGACGACCACCTGCACTGACTAATTTACAATGGATACAGTTGCATGACAACAGCACCAGTTACTAGTGTAGATAAGGAGAACACTGAAGTAGATCTTGATGTTGAAAAACTCTAAGGTCCAAGTTGAAAGAGAAGCACAATTCTTCAGAAAAATGCTTCTAGAGCTCAGGGCTATCATAGAACGAATTGTTCTTGTGCTCTTGAACACACACATGAACTTGCAAGTGCATGTATTGAATAGTAATACATTATGACTTATAAAATTTGTCATGCAAACATCAACAACAACATTGACAAATGCACGAAAGCGAACTTGGTGACGAGATCACAAAAGCTAAATATTCTATGCCAAAACAGCTGAGCTTATAAACACTGCTGACCAATGATTTGTGATATCAGGATATATACCATTTATCTAAAAATAATAGGTTGTTGTCATTGGACATCTGCTGTCGAGCCCTTATTTAAACGTTTGACCTTGATCTGTCACCTTGTCCTTGGAGCTATCTGAAGCACATATACTCATGATGTAAAACAATTTTGCAACGTTATTCCAAAATCCATTCATAAATGTAGATGTAATTGTCCAGACAAAACCGGACGGACTAACTGAGTGACCAACAGATGCCTTAATGCACCCACACCTAGCCGTTATTGTGACAACCTTATCTCGCTCACCGCACGCTGGCTCGACAAAAATGAAAAAGCCAACGGTATCTATAAACTTTTTATAAGATAAAATTAACAAAAGTTGGAGTATTCCCCCTCATAGTAACAGCAAAACTTAAAATTCAAAAAGGCAATGTTTTAAAAAATAGCTGTCATTATCGTACCTTGATCAAGTGAGCTAAAAAAAGTTGCTAATACTGTTGTTTGACATGTATGAACACTAGAGATAACGAGTCTTATTCACTACACAGGCCTTAATTATGTCTCAGGAATATAACGGAATTGTAATAATATTTTTAAATACGAATTGACACTTTCAGTTAAAAAAAAGTGTTTTTATTTTTTTCAAAATATGGTACTTGTGTAATAATTATTGCTTAACACTTACCCTTTATTTGTAACAAAATGAAATGAATTCTAGTCCATGTCATTTAATATATGCATGATAGAAATATTTTCATTCCGAAATATGAGTTTTTCCATTTAACGAGATTAAATGTGATTTTCAACAATATTTAGTTATACTGTGGTAACTTGTGCAGCTACAAATTGCTTCCTGTTGTTTCTTACACCAGTACAGCGAAAACATTTCACCTGAGCTATCTGTGTCTTATACAACCTAGGCATACATGTACTTGTTATGATTTGGTTGAAGATAAATGAGGCATGCCACAATAACTTTTTCAAATGTCACCGAGAGTTTGCCGAGATGATGATTGATCTTACAATCACAGAATTGAGAGTCAATGTCTTAATGGCTGGTCTAACCGGGTTGGCATTTGGAGAATTAGTTAAGCTTATTGAAGCCATGACATTCATAAAATCAAAAATCTTTGAAAAATTGAAAAAAAGCTAGGTAAGTAATGTTTTTGTGAAATTAGGAACGTTGAAATTTTTGCATGGATGAACAAGTTGTAGTGAGTGATGAAATGTGAGTTTTGTCTTTACAAGTATGGACAAAATTGAATTTGCATTACTTACTATAACTTGTGCATGTATTGTAGTAGATAATCAAAATAGTTTAAGGGAAAGTAAATGAATTTTATTTTTCAAAACCTGTCTCCCCCATACAACTGTATCTTTTGAAAATGACGCAATACGAGTTTTATTCGTAGAACGCGTTAAGACTCTTACATACAAAAACACCTACCAATAACCCGCTTCGCGTAGATGCGGTCTCGGTTTCAATAACGCGGAGTATCTTGCCCTTTGTTTTGAGAACTCTGCATACTACATGTATACCGCGGGAGTGATACTAGAGTTACTGTTATAACTATTTTGAATTAGCCTCTTTAATCCATGATCAACAAATTACAGACGAAAAATCAAATCGCTTTGAAATTGAAAATTAAGTCCAAGATAGTGTAGAAAATATTGTGGAAAAAAAGCAATTTCTCTTTTTTTCACAATGTTTTCTTTAATGCAGTTCTTCAGGGGCGTAAAAAAGCTTAATTGTGTGGGTACTTAGTTAAGCTTCTACTGGATCACGAAAGGTCTAACAGATATATAGAATCTCTCATTTGTTTCTTGCAGGTAATAATTCTCAATGAATATTGGTAATCTTATATTGTCCAAGTTTCTTAAATGATATGTTATATATTTGTGGACTGTCTTCGGAAAATGACATTCTCGGAAAAGTAAAAAAATATTGATCTTGAGAGCTAGTTAGACTGCAAACAAGTGAATTTGGTTTAACGTGACTTTCAGTAGTGTTTCAGTAAAACCGCGGTTGGTAGGTCCACCCAACCATGACTTTCTGTCATTTTTTACACCAGTAACATATATATTCTTTATTTTTCCGCCGCTGGGGCGAGCTTTTCACATAAATGAACAAAAGCATACACAAACTTAAATCAAACAATTGCACAAATACGTACATACGCACATACACACACACGCGCCGATTCATACAAATATACACGCGCAAGCACACACATAAGCATATTTAGTGTATTTATATTTAACTAAAGTGAATAAAGTGACTGAGCATTCCTTCTGATCGATCGAAAAAATAGATAAAAGGACTGCTCGGTCCCTTATTCTGAGAGGGTAATAAGAAAGCATCTCGAATCAACCTTGGAGTGAAATCGAAAATCAAGGAATAAATAAGATTCAATGCCTTTAAAGTATGGATGGATTGATTGATTGTTTGATGGAAATGTATAGATAGATAGATAGATAGATAGATAGATAGATAGATAGATAGATAGATAGATAGATAGATAGATAGATAGATAGATAGATAGATGGATGGATGGATGGATGGATGGATGGATGGATGGATGGATGGATGGATGGATGGTTGGATGGATGGATGGATGGAAGGATGGATGGCTGGATGGTTAGATAGATAGATAGATGGATGGGTGGATGGATGGATGGATGGATGAACGAATCGAATTACGGGCAGACGTATGGACGGACTGGTTGGAAATAATCAAGATAGATTGGATTGAGATCTTAAATGTAGTCTACAAATTTGCACAGAATTGGTATGATATGCAATAATACCTCAGAGTTCTCACCAATATTTATGCGAATATTCCTAAAGCTAGAAAACAGGCCCACCATTCTATTTTGTAATTCTAATGACATAAACTCATTGTACAACTCTGTATTGCAAATTAACCTTAAAGTATTAAATAATAAATCTCTTATATTTTGGGTAACAAAGCATTCAAAAACTACTTGAGAACATATAGACGAAGAGATTTTCGTATTGCAATTGGGACATGACCTAGTAAAGGAATCACTATAAAATCTGGCCAAAAATCTTGCGCATTTTTTACACTGATTAGATAATACAGTAGATGTACTAGATTTACTGATTTCCCAGAGTTCACAATTCATATGAAGTGTTGGTTTAACATGCAAAAAACTTTTCATCTGAGCGTCATTGTGTACCCTTGATAACCAATCGCTTTCTGCTTTCGCGTAAACGGCCTGACGAATTATGGTTTTCCACTGAATTTTGGAGGGAAAAGATATGTTTGATATATAGCTCATAAGGTACAACTCAAGATTGTATTTTCTCAAAATACTGATAATATCTGGAATAAAACCAAGTTGATTTTTTGATTTATATTGATAAAACGCGAGTAATCGATAATTAAATATTTGTTTGCATATATGCGAGGTAGCTAAACGACACATTTGACCTAAGAAGAGTAGTTTTCTGTAATCTATATCAAACTCTATTGGAGTAATTCCAACAAGACTTAAACAAATATCAGTTTTGGCCATTACATGTGTAGCTGCTAAGCCAACTTAACAGGTAAATTACTTATCTTTTTTTTCCATCGGTGAAAGACAATGACGTGTTTAACACTGGCATTTTTTCCGAACTTGAGGACTCAATCCTTTATTACATGTATTTATTAAACAAACCAGGATAGGCGAGAGATTTCCCACTTTTTGAAATGTTCGACGGATCCAAAATAAAAGATGTTGCAGACGACAATGAAAATCGGATGTAATTTGAAATTGAATTTTCCTAAGTAGAAGAAAATAGTTTCACAGGCAAGTTCTTCTTTCTCCACAATGTTTTCTTAAGTATAGAATCAAAGTGACGTAAAATCCAGGGTTTGAACAGGAAAGGGCTAAAAAAGATAATATATATGAAAATTGCCATTATGTACATCAAAACGGGCATATCACTCTACAATGCAAATACGGACGTCCAGCATCAGTACTTTCAGCGCTTTGACTCAACTTATTTGCAAGTACTATTATTGTTAAAATATTTTTTTACAAATTGAACCAATATGAAATTTAATAAGAGGTGAATTTGGTAGGGTAATCATCTTTTAAGAAATTTAAGATTTTTTATCGAAATATCTTGCGCAATTCATATAGCCGTTAAAAGCCCGCTCAAATTAACGGAATCGTAAAAATTATATTCTCGTGAACAATATCTATTTAGTATGGATAAACACGACCAAATCTTAGCGGACCGTTTCTACGTGAATTGATTCACACGAAATTAAAATATAAAATCAGGATTATTACGGATATTTCCTATTTGGTTAAGTATAAGATGTAACACAATGTACACAATACCACGTATCTGTACTTAGCATTTATTAAAAAAAAATAGGCACAATGCAATATGGAATTTAGTAGCGTGTATCGGTTGGGTTTTAGACGTATCCGTTCATGGGCAAACCGGAAGAAGGGACTTTCAAGTAACTTGCAAAAAATAAAACAGTTAAAACTTTGTTTTCATTAAATTTCGGCTAGTTGTCAGATTAGATGAACTTCATAAAAGGGTTTATAGTACTGCTTTAAAAATATATCTTGTAAACAATCGTTGTGTAGAATACAGTTGCGATTCTCAGGTACAATTAATCTTCCCTCATGACGTAATGTCTAAAATTAGAATGAGTATACCACAATTAGTGTCGCCTATGAGGCGACACAATAAGTCCAAAAACATAATACCCGAAAATGAATAAGTTCACATTTTCGCACAAAAATGACCGCATGCAAACAACCCTGCACATCTATGCAAAAATGCCACTGGTCGGCTGGGACACTTTGGGCACAAAATTCTGCGGTGCCCAAGTGCCGCCCGATTGAGCAAAAAAACTTTTTTGGTGCCAGTTTGCCGCCCATTACTACTCCCACTATCCTCCAACATGACAGCTCGACTTTATTGTCTAATATTTGGCCAGGGACATAAGATAAATTGTTGGATTGAGACTCATTTGACCATTCTCTGGTCTCGCCCATTAACTCCGACAGGAAGTTTCGCTTCGATTATAAACATTTTTTCTGCAAAATTTATGGCTAGTTGCATAAAACAAAAGAGCGAAATAGTTGGTTGGCAGCTTAAAAGTCGTAACTACAACTTGAAAAAGTCGTAAATGCAACTAAAAAAGTTAACAGAAATGGCAACCAATGTTGGATCTAAAAGCTTAGGTCCGGGCTGAATAAATAATTTGATTGGTCGGTTCATTGCTTGCTAGACAGCCGCGATTGGTCAATTGCAGAAGTTTTAGATTGAACAAGCTTTAGTGACGAAGTTTAATGTAGCAAAACAAATTATTCTTACATTAAGGTTGGAGCTCAAAGTTTAATTTCTATCGATGCTCTGTGAAAATAATCCTCTGCGTTTTGCTGTATTTGGTTTAATGAAAAAGGTAAATGCAAAATAGACTTTAAATGTAAAATAATATTATTTTGTTGTTGTTATGCCTTTCTGTATCGTACGATCGTCGTTATATAAAGAACTTTGATAAATTACTCTTGTTTTGTTTACTTATTTCGACTAGTATTTCAGACTGATTTCCTCGTCAGATCGCCGTTTTAGAAGGCTGCAAAAGCCATCCACCATTTGACAAATTTGACACTAGTAAAGTTTTCAGTTGAAATGAAGTCCTTGAAATGACCAAGGTCTAAACGAAATAAAATATTCGAATTGAGTAAACCACACAGTTAGTGAGCTGCAATAGCAACAGATTATTCATGATTTTGTTTATTTACACTTTGGTCCAAAGTAACCAATTAAGCACTTCCATATCTAAGGAATCTATAATATTGCTGAACGTAATGACAATTTCGAAAGTACTCACTATGGGGTGAATTTCTTGAATGAAATTAATGCAATGCGGGATGTTTTGGAGGGTCTAATAGGCTAGGATGGGTATCATGTTTACTTGTTATTGCACTAAAAATATAATGAAGAGAATGTTGATGTTAACCCATTCCGACTCGAAATTCAAAGAAGTTGTGAACGACGTTTTTCAAATGATTTTAAATATCCTTGTAGTTTTGGCTTGAAAACATTGTGGCAATTTCTTCAATGTCCACAATTTGTCGAAGCTTTTATTCTGAGTGGCCTTTAAAACCGCCATTGTATGGGGGTTGGTTAAGTATGCAGAATACAGGCTTGTTCATAAAAGTTCTGGAAAAAGTGACGACAATCAATTATTTGCAAGTTAATTTAATGGTGTCGTTGTGTAGGCAAATAGAGCCGTAACCTTATTGCTTATTAGGTGAATTAGAATAACAATCGAGGATACGAGCAACAGGAGAGAAATCATCAGCAAAGTCAAGTCGACGTGAACGGGAAGGGAAGTAGTGCCCAATTAGATTCAATTATTATTTTTCAAAACCCGTCTCCCGAAACAACTATACATTTTGAAAAATCGTAATACGAGAATTCTTTACAATTCTTAGAATTCGTAAAGACTCCTCTTAAATACGAAAACACCTATCAATAACCCACTTAGCGTAGATGCGGCCAGGGTTTCAATTTCATAGTGAGTAGCCAGCTTTTGACCGCGGGAGTGATAAACTATACAGTTACATTTATTCGGAAAAGTAAAAACAACTATTGATCTTGAAAGCCAGTTAGACTGTGATAAAGTGAATTTGGTTTGACGTCGTTTTCAGTAGAAACCGCGGTTGATAGGTGACCCAACCATGGCTTTCAGTCAATTTTCACACAGTTTACATATACGACTGTAATAATAACATTTGGCCAATACATGTGTAACTGCTTCGCCAACTAAATAGGCAAAATACGTATCATATTTCTACCAGTGAAAAGACAAATTACGTGTGTAATAAAAGCATTTTTCCCGATCTTGTGATCGTGCTCTGGACTCTCGAATAGAAACATCCTCAATTACATGTACCTATTAAGCACATCGGGCTTGGCGAGAGGTTATACTTAAAAAAAAAATTCTATATGAAAACACATATGCACCCATCCATGGTCTTCTGTCAATTTCATACAATTTACATGTACGTCTGTAACAATAACTTTGGGCCAATACATGTGTAACTGCTTCGCCAACTAAGTAGGCAAATACGTATCATATTTCTACCAGTGAAAGACAATTGACGTGTGTAACAATAGCATTTTTTCCGAGCTTGTGATCGTGCTCTGGACTGTCGAATAGAAACAACCTCAATTAGATATACCTATTAAAACCCCTGTCACACTAGGGTGGCGATCCCACGCCGCTCCCACGGCGATCCAAAAATTTCCAGAGCGCTGTGAGGACGTCGTGACATCGCCATGATCGCTGCGGGAGGGCAGTGGGAGCGCCGTGCAGTCGCGTTGAGCGGCGAGGGACGGCGCGCACTTTGAACATGCACAAAACAATCGCCTTGGGAGCGCGGTGTGATAAGTGCGCAGTAGGAACGTCGTACGGCCGCCTTAGCAGCGCCACGAGGTCTCCTACAACGCCATAAGAGCGCCGCGACACCGCGATGTGAGCGCAGTCAGAGCGCCATGGCAGGCAATGGCGCTTGCACGGCGACTATACCACGTTCTATACGCATCCCCTGCGTTTCTACTGCGCTCCTACGACGTTCCTACTGCGATGTACTGAATTAGCACGACAAACAAAAACTGTTTATATCTTGAGTTGTAAAACTAATCGTTGATTTCAACATGGCAGATGAACGGCAGCAAGCCGGATTATTGCTCGCTTTAATGCAAGTTCAACAGCTCCAGGCAGATGCTGATATAATGCATGTAATTCTCAGACGACGGCGGAGAAGGGCACCAAGGCGTAGGAGGATCTGGGTTCGAGCATGGCTGGACGAGGCCAGGCGATTACAGTATGGACATTACAATAAACTTATGCTAGAGCTGCGATACGAGGATCCCACAAGCTACTTTAATTATCTTAGAGGACTACCCGAGCTGTTTGATGAGCTCCTAGGCAGGCTACGTTCTGCACTTACCAAGAAGGACACGCGGTACAGAAAGGCACTCGACCCGGGATTGAAATTGGCCATGACAATGCGCCATCTTGCATCTGGGGATAGATATGCCAGCATGAAATTTGACTTTAGAGTGCCCCATAACACCATTTCTGTATGCCTACGTGAAGTATGACTTCCTATGCAAAAGACGACCAAAACGTGTACGAATTGACCTGTACCAGGTCTTTAAAATCCGAACATCTTTCTCCATGCTAGTCGCTTTAGATTCCCACAGGGTTTCTTTCTTCTTATAGTCCTTATAAGCGGTAAGTTTTTTGTTGTACAGCAGTTCATTCTCCTGTAACCACAACGCCATGTCCTCTTCTTGTGCCAATGTAAGGCCAGTTACGATTTTGGCCTTCTTTTGTGGCAGGGTAGGGCTGTTAGATACTGAATTTGATGGAGAGCTCCCACGGGATGCTGGCGGCAGAGGAGATCCTGCTTCATCCTGTGGCGATGGCGGTGATGCTGGTGGAGGCGGGGATGCTGGGGGCGGCAGAACCTCTTCTTGCATAGGCTTGTCTTTGGACTTCTTGCCTTTCCTCGCTTCTGCTGGCATGTTTACCGCATTAGAGCAAACAAGGAACTGATGAAAAGGTATGAATGCACTTCGTTTTAACAGTGTCTCAAGGGCGCCGGCAGCGCAGTGCAATCGTCGTGAGAGCCTAGTGCACGTGCCGTGACGTCTCCATGAGCGCGACAGAAGCGCTTTAGAAGTGCAGTCAATCGCCGTAGGAACGCGATACATCGCCGTAGAACCGTCGAAGGAACGCCGTAGGAGAGCCGTAGCATCGCCATGTATCTCTATTTTCCCTAAAATTATTTATGTTTTCCGGCGATCCCACGGCGCTCTGAAAAATGCTAGAGCGCCGTGCAATCGCGGTGCAATCGCCGTGTAGTGTGACAGGGCTCTAAGCAAACAGGGCTTGGCGAGAGGTTACACTTAAAAAAAAAATCTATATGAAAACACAAATGCACACAACAATGGCCTTCTGACAATTTTCACACAAGTAACATGTACAACTGCAACAATAAATTTGGGTCATTTCATGTGTAGCTGCTCAACAAACCAATAAAATACTTCTCATATTTCGATCTATGAGTGACAAATGACGTGTGTAATAATGTTGTATTTTTTACCAAACTTTTGGTCGTGCTCAGGATTCTAGAATTGAAAACATCCTGTATTACCTATTAAAGAAACTATGCTAGGCGAGATGATATTATTATCTATATGAAAATGCCATTTTCCACACCAAAATTGGTATGCTCCTTTACTATGCCAATGCGGACGTCAATCATCAGTACTTTCAGTGCTTTAATTTTACTTGATTATAGAATGAGATTTAACCTATAGGTACCGAACAAAATAATATCGAATAGATAAATGAGTGGTGGAAGTTGTTCCAGAAATTTTGGAACACCCTTCCTTTAGTTAGGTTACAGACTTTATTCCAAAAGGAGCAAAAGCAGAGAATCCTGATTTCGAGATGATAAGATCTATCGAGATACAAGATATTCAATGTAGGGTTCGTAAGGAATGGTTGTGGCTATTAAGGCATCAGAATAACTAGGGGGGTGGGGGAAACTGACATTTGAAGGGAGCAATTAAAAAAAAAAATAAATAAAAAAAGATTGCGAGCTCTATTTGTTGTATCGATGGCCTCCCCTATCTCAAGATCCATACAAAACAAACAGTTTGTCTGAGATATCAAACGACATTAGTTTACAGTATGTGGTCGGAGACATATCGTCGCCTTGATGTAATAGTGTTCTATCTACCATTCTCATGTTTTCTAGAAAAATTATGTGTTTTTTTAAGCGCTGACTAAAAATATTAACCAATTTGATCAAAATTATTTTGCACAATATTGATTATTTAACCATTGCATGAAATTAAATGGGAATGGGGGGATGATTTTCTTTAAATGAAAGCTTTGGATATGCTATGGTTGGATTTCTTGACACAGAAGACCAAATTAAATGAGTTAGAAGTGCTCAGGTCACATGACTCTACATTCTAATTGTAATTGGTCAAATCATATCATAAAACACTATAGTTTTAATCAAAACGTAAAAATACGTGAAGTCATAACAATTCAATATTTGAAATATCCTAAAATAGAAAAGATTGCTGGAGGTGATGAGATATGATTCTTGAAGACCTTTACAACGATATAAATATTTCATTTTATGTAGAAATGGTCTTACAACATTATTGTATGATATGGCTAAAGAATAAACAGAGGATATCCAATGTGCGGTCACAATAATAAACGGATTAATTAGACGAGTCGTCATCAATAAACATAAAAACGTGACCATACCGAGTTTTCATATTTTTTAGATAACGAG
Organism: Fragum fragum; assembly: GCA_946902895.1. NCBI lineage: Eukaryota > Metazoa > Mollusca > Bivalvia > Cardiida > Cardiidae > Fragum > Fragum fragum. The sequence goes on from OX336380.1 coordinate 38,887,740, forward strand.
TTTAATAAATCCGGTAGTTTTATGACCAAATATTTGATATTCTATTTATAATATGACGTAAATATGTTGGATAAATCGATAGAATTTCTGCAATTTATCGGTTTAAGATATTCAGCAAAACGTATAACATCGTTTGTAGAATGATACATTTACAAGCATGGTATGATGTTTCACGCTAACTCATGTACATAGTGTTATATCACCAGGGTAATGTCGATCATATTCAACGGGTTTATTTCACACTAACATCGTACTTTTATGTTATACAGCAATACAATTAGTAAGTGGGGTCATAAACTACTACTGGAATATTGTACATCTGCGGCGTTTTGGTTCCAAACCGACGAATTGTTTTTTATATACATGTCGCAGATAAACGTTGTAGTTACGGACTGAATAAAAGATTTAATTTGTAGATCGATATTTCTATTTACTGAAACCTTAACGTTGTCGGCTTCTTCAATTGACCAATCGCTGACCAAACTCCCTTACTCTTTCGGCCACGCCAACTGACTCCGGCAGGAAATATCTCTTCGTTTTTATTGATATTTTGCAAGATTTATGGCCAGTAACATGTACCAAAAAAGCAGAATTGTTTGTTGGCGACCAGAATGTCGTAACCACAGGGTATATAAGCTGTGGCTACGACGTTTAAGTCGCAAAAAGGTAAACAAAATGACGGTCAATGTCGGGAGTTCTAAACTCGTTTATGTTTTCAATAAATGATATCATTCGCCTGGTTATTTAACTGACAACCGCGATTGGTCAATTGATGACCTTTAACGATATCAAAAGGCGTAATAAATATTAACTGTGGTATATGTCAGTTTTGGATCTATTCATTCATTAACGTGTTATATGTTATTCAAACCATTACCAAACAACACAATTTTAGACTGGCCTAAATTAAAAGTAATTATGGATCTGAATTTCAAGTTGATGGAATCTTTGAAATCTCTGTTCTCTGGTTTAGAAAACATAGTGTGTAATAAAGAAATTCTTTGCGACAAACAATTTCTTCATTTCCAAAAAAATGATGGGGGAGGGGGCGTTGAAAAACGTTTTCGTGTGAGAATGGGTTATGGACGTTGAGCTGACTTACAATCCACAATCAAATTTCCTAATTGTCATATACTTCAGGATTTCTTGAACGATAAAAAAGGTTTATACTTGTAATTAAAAAAATCAAATCATGTTAAGTACTGGAATTTATGTTCGGATACTTAATTATATACGGCGAAGTGTAATAAACTTTTCACCTGCCTTTCCAATATATTTCAATTAAGTAAGGGTCACCTGGAAAAACCTCATAGGGTACCGTTACAATCAGAAAACTATATGAAATTGTACACAATATGCTATGAGTCGCCGTGAAAACAGTGAAAAATCCATTAGCCAATCAAATTTCTTCTCTTGTATAAGTTATAATATTTCTTAGTCAACAGTTTTCCGAAAGGGTATGCTCACAATATCTTATTAAACAATTACAAGAAGGCAAACATTTTTATCAAACTGAAAAAAATGGAGACGACCAGTGATGACATTTAAAAAAAATCTTTGTATTTTGGGTTATAAGCAAGCAATTTCGTGATTTTCTACAATGTTTTCCAAAGCATTTTTCTGGAATTACGTCAAAAAATGGGCGTCAGTGTGTGGTAATGGGTCAATTTCTGAGAACGAAAAGTGAAATATACAAATTGTCAAAGTAGTTTTAAATCTTACAATAACGTTTTGTTTGTGTGTTTGTGTTTTTTTTAAATTTCATTAATTGATTTATATATTACTTTTTTGATGGGGGTGATTAAAGGTGATAAAGCAATCGCCATGCAGAAAACAAACTCATTCTGCCGTCGAAGGAATCGTATACAATGGTATCATCTTCACCGTACGCCCACATCTTACATTTATGATGGAATAAACATAAATTTTCACAAAATCTTCCTAGTCAACTGACCTATATTGTCGCAGTGTTGCCATTTTAGGCTGAGCCACAGAAAAGTTGGACTTAATACAAAAGGGCGGCGTATCTTGGCACTCTTGTTTATTTATGTATCTCTTCCATTTAGTGCCATTTCTTCCTTACGAATACAAACGTGCGTTTTGTATTTATAATAAGCTGGAGAATGCAGTCGAAAGTCAAATCATTTTGTTCCAAAAATACACGGTATGCAGAAAAACTCAATGATTTTTAATCAAAATGTGTAACTAGATCGTTTACGCATATTTTCCCCGTTCTGATTTAGTTGTCCCTAAATAAATGCTTTTGTCAATAATAGTTATTCTCTTATTGTTTATTTGTGTGGTGTCCGTGGTCGAGAGGTAGTGCGTCGGTTTCCCGATCAAGAGGTCCTGAGTTCGATTCCCGGGAGCGGCTATCGATCTTGGTTTCATTGGCCCACACTTTCGGCGCGAGTAATACTACATTTTCGAGGAAGCAGAATCGAGAGGGTATTAATCTCAGTTGGAAGAACTTGTTTCCCAATCGACGTAAATAAAAAGGTTTAAAAGTTATTCTCAATTCACCAAAGAGAAATTTGTCGAGAGACTGCAGCTGTCTAGTAAAATTAAATTATCGACTTTGACCGGAAGTTAAATGTGAACTCCGACATTCATGTTGGGCACTTTTTGTTATTTTCCGATCTATAGCTTTTTTAATCTGTAAATACACGTATAAGTCGTCAAGCAATTTTCAGTTGACCAATTACTGGCCCCGCCCATCTGCTTCGTTAGCCCCGCCCATTGACTCCAACAGGAAATCCCGCTTTGATCTTAAACGGTGTAATATTGAAATATTATTTCAAGTAGCATGTAAAAAATAAGTAGAATAGTTGGTCGGTGACCTAAACGTCGTAACTACAGCTTGAATAAGCCGTGATCGGTCAATTTACTGACCATAAAGTTTAGATATTCTAAAAGCGCTGAGTGGTTGTCAAGCCTTCTTAATTTATGTGCTTTACTCACAGTAGAAATGGTTTGAATGGTCAAGTAAGAGCCGTAACGTACTATTCTAAGTCGTCCGCGCTTTTATATGGATCAGTGTGAGAAAGTGTTATCTGGTAATTTGAAGGCTCGTTGGCCCCGCCCACTGACACCGACGGAAAGCTCCACTTCGATAGTAAACGGCGCTATTTTGGAAAACGTATGGTCAGTAGCATTAAACAAAAAGGAAACTGTTGGTTGGCTACCTGAAGGTCGTGACCACAGCTTGAATGATCTGTTTTTATGACGCTGTAGTTGCAAAACCAACAAAAATGGTTCACATGCTTTAATGTTAGCATAAGTCGGTGTACAAAGTTCACATCCGGTCTACATTATTTGATTCACAGCCTAGATTTGTTAATCGGTACTGAAAGAGATTCATTTCATCAAGATAAAACAATTGTACGTCTGTCGTAAGCAACAAGGACAATTGGAGATAAGATATACATGGTTATCAAACGGAGATCGTCGGTTCGTTTCCGAGTCCCTACCCCCAGCATGTTCGGATAATGGCGGTGGAACAGGAACTCGATTACATGGCTTTATATAGATACAAATAAATGATAATAGGTATGGATTTGTAAACTTTGACAAGGTCTGACAAATTAATGGTTCAGTTCATTCTACTTCCATGTTATAGATCTTAATTAGTTGTAAGAGTGAGATACTATAAGTATAGCTGCGATATCGTAGCTGTCTTTCATATAATCTGCTGGCGAGGGCTACGACTCCCGTCCTCTTTGCTCCTTGTTGCAAGTCCTAATCTTGTATGTTTGTGATGAGCGACTATCAACGGGTCGATTTCAGACATATGTTAATATTGTATACAAATTTTCACAAGCTATTTCTTCATTTTCCACAATGTTTTCAGCCCAGAAAATTGGAAAAAATTTAAAATTTCATAAACTTTAGATTATCGTCTGAAATTCCTTCCAATTTGGACCAGTCCAAAATTTTGTCGTCTTGTAATTGGTTGATAAGCTAATGGAACATCATCTGTGTGTGTGTTCGAGGGGGGATAGGGGAAGTATGATTGACCCTTTCCTGATTTGCAAAATTTTAGACCGGTCCAAATTAAAAGGTCTTGCAGACAAATTTTTATTTTTAAGAATAACCACTCAGTAAGGTAGAAAATATTGTTGAAAAAGAAGAAATTGCTTGTTGCAAGCAATGTCTTCTTTTTCTACAATATTATCTCAGTTATAAAGTCACAGGGGCGTGAAAACCAGGGATTTGGCAGGAAAGGGTTAGATAAAGAGTATGCGGAGGGGGTAATAATGTATGAAATCTAGATATTTGTCGCGAATGCTTAAGATGGTTATAGAGTACTTTCAATGTATGATTTAATTAGTATGATCGGCACAACAGAGTGAGGCATAGACTATCTCAACTCAATTCAGTTCAGTATTAGCTTTCAGACCCCTAACCGGGGTCTACAATCATTTGCATATAACAATGGTAACAGGTATAATCATAACACAGTACTAAGAATTTGGTAAAACAGATTTTCATAAATCTCTAATCTGTTAAATGAACCAACTAAATTCTGTGCACGGGGAAGAATATTCTAGATACGATAACCAAGTCGCAAGGCTTGGCTATGGCCAAAATTTACACAATGAAAAACAAATTTCCACATTTCGTCGTTGTTCCAGAACGGTACATTGCAATCACAACTTCACTAAACTATAGTTACGACCCTTTTCGACCTGTCGGAATATATAGAAAAAGACTCTCATCACTGACATTATCCATACCTAGTGTTGACAGTCGATGGCACAGCTATCACATGATAATAAATTATATTAAAAATGATAATAAAGAAAATGAATACAATAAATTATTGCACTACTGCATGGTATTCGTTTATTCCAATGTCGAGAAAGGTTATTTACAAATGTTTTATGCAACAAAGCAAAACAATTGACGGTATTCAAACGAACCGGATTTGCAGCTAGTGTAAGAAGAAAACAATTAGACGCTTCAAAGACAATTTGTTATAATCACGAAATAGAAGGAAAATTAAAATTTTAAATTGTTGGCGTCATGAGTAAACAAATTGTTCTATCATTAAATATAAAATATATCGCGTGTGCGCGAGCAAAATGTCGTAACTACAGATGAAGTACAAGTTGATTCCAAATCTGAAATGTCCTCCTCTGTAATTGTAGGTCCTCAAACTTTTGGTCATTCTATGCAATGTAAACGTACATGTATTATGAAGTTGCTATTCTACAATGGAAATATATGTTATAAAAAAGTGTGGAAAAGAAGAAAGTGCTTTTTACAAGCACTTTCTTCTTTTCCCTAATTAGATATACATATTGGACGACAACTAGACATTGAATGGGTAAAGGAATATTTATATTGATTTTTAGCTAGCAAAGCGTCAGCCTTGATAGCCTAAGTTAACAGACAAAATTTTGAGGTCGTCTCAAAGTTTAAAGAGTGCAAACTGCCATTGGAGGCTTAACCACTAAACCCATTAAATGCATACGCCATAAAAAGTAGTTCTTGTGTAATTCAGGAATATTGCGAACTCTGCACAAGCATAGCATAGCTTATTTTAGCCCACTTGGACATATTGATCTTCAAAGATGCTTCAGACGTCAATTTCAAATATTTATCATCGCAGACAATGAAGAAATTGCTGTTAACAACCAAATTATATAATGGCCACAAATTTTTAACCCTAAAAGTCAAAACTTTGTTAATTCAATCAACTTAAAATCAATGTCTGCATAATCTTTCAATCTAGACTAGTCTAATATTTTGTCATTTGGAAATGAGTAAAGCACGTGTAACCATAATCATTATTGATAAGGCTCAATTAGACCTTACAAATATTACGTGTAAAAATCAATTTTAAAATACTTATCAGTATTAGGAAAACTTATTCCTGCATTATTAAATTTATCATTATTTGTATCGTCAATATCATTTCAAAGGGGATACCTTATTGTTATTTTTGTTAAGATACAAGTTGTGTTTTAATCTTGCTATAATTTTGTAAGTCCTTAGTGTTTGGTAAATTGTCATTCAGACTATAATCGGGCCTAAGCTCAAAACCTTTGTTCAAAAATATTACTAGATTACTGATAATGTTCACATTTAAGAAGTTCGACAAATTTAAAATATCCTTTTATACCCTAACTGTACTGCTTAATGTAAGTTTTTCTTTCATCTGAACGGAGAGTACATTCGAGTAAAAAGTGTATATTACACAGTTTCAGTTTTCTATTTTCAAATTGGATCTTTTGGGCTTATGCCATTTGCCCGTTTCTATTTCGAGTCTGCGTGCAGATACTCTAAATCTTGTTAGCGCATCTTTAATTTTTATAGTTACTTCATCAAGATATAATTAACATATTCTTGCTAGGTTTGGCTCCCTTTGTACTCCATTCTTGAGGGTTAATATCTCTGGTTCTCTAAAAAAAATAAATGCCCAATTTCCTCAAATTATTTAATCACATTTCATTCAAGGATTTTCTTAATAGTGTTAGCCCACGATTTTTATTTTGTTATTTTGCAAGGTCATTTAGGCGGCACTTTGAAAAATTGACACAGGAAAATTATCTGCTTTTCGAATAATTATTGAATTCATTTTCACGATGAATATTCTTTCTTCGTGTTTAATCAAATAAATTCACCATAAATCTAATTTAATGTGATATTATATCCCTATGTCCTACTTTAAAACATCGTAATTTATGAGGCGAGGTTTTCGGGTGATGTCGATAACGACAGTCTTACTAGCGGATGCCAAAAATGTAGTTGATAGGTCGTGGAAACCTCAAATAAGGTAATTACGGTTCAATCAGTAGATAACGTATTTACGCGATGAATACCTTTTCCATTCGGGTTATGGCTACACTTACGGTCACTTATGTCAAGATACATGTTCCTTCTACTGCTTTAAACCTTTCCGGTTTTTATTAGAAATTTACACATGTCCAAATTCAAAGGTTTTGCAGCCAAAAAATAAAAGTGGATATTTTTCGGAAATAACCATTCAGTAGGGTAGAAAATATTGTGGAAAAAGTAGAAATTGCTTGCTAAAAGCAATTTCTTCTTTTTCTACAATGATTATTTAGTTATTTAATCAAAGGGAAGTAGAAACCAGGGATTGAACAAGAAAGGTTTAACAATGTTCACAGTGAGTAATTCTTCCTGTTTCCTTCTTCTTCTAAAGTCAAACAGTTTTAATGTGTTATGTTGTATTATGTTTTCTTAGGGCGTAGTACGGACGCTTTATGTGTTAGGCCCGAGTTTTTATCCTTGACGTGCTGAATTAAAAATCGTATACAGATTTGCATTAAAATCAAAGGACCGACAGTACTAGAAGGATTTGATGAGGACCAATGTTTCTTTTTAAAAGTGATAATTCAAACAACTCTGGCTAGAAGGGGACAAACAGGCGGATCAAGCAAGCTAATCCACAATATCAGAGCTTCAATAGTTGCTGCCACTCGTGGCTAACGCCACTAGCCTGCTGTTAAGTAATATGTTCGATTTATGTTATATCACTAGGCTTTGAGTTTCCCATGCTGGTTCCCAGCGTCTAGCCGGGATATGGTCTGGATAGGTTTGGTCCAAATTTTACGGTATGGTTTCTTGAGCCTATGGTTTTTAGCTTATATTGGCATATATGGTATTTTGTTGCAATTTGAGATTCCAGCTGGCTTTTATGATATCATCCAGGAGATGGTCTGGCTTCGTTGACCGTTCTTTACTTGCGTTTTCTTGGATTTGCTTGCTCAATATTTTTATCACAATATATGGTTTATGGCTTATATTGTCAAATTTGGCATTTTATTGCAAGTTGAGATTCCAGCGGTATTTTATGGTATCAGCCAGGAGATGGTCTGGCCATGTTGAGCCTGTTTTATAGCTGCGTTTCTCAGATTTGCTTGATCTCTCTGTTATCGACCCGGGGGAAAATACTGGTCCTGGTTTCCCAGTCCCGTAAAAGAACTGCTGGTACATTATATATCATCATCAACAACAACAACAACAACAACAACAACACACACCGACATATGCCGGCATATGTCATTTGCCTGTATAACTTGCGAAAGGGTGATGGTTTACGGATGTATAGACATTCTCTGATTTTATGACATCTGGGGCCATGCTTGGCCTATCGTATGCAATCTGTGTTATATAGCGTCATTTCTGGGAATGGCTCTCATTTCTGGTCCACTTCAGAGACGGGACTGGTTAAAACGTCAACAACAAACAACAAACGAAAATTGTACAAGTCCTTTTTTGAGGGACAGCAATCTTTGTTGGTGCCGTTATCATTGTTTCCATTCACTTCAGTTTTTCATTTGCTCAGATGCAACGAGCAACGGGGTCGGCTACCACATCTGCCTGTTCCTGCATCGAGCAAGAGAGATCTACAAATCGGTTGTCAATGCTAGAACTTCTCACACCGGGGCCATCTGGCACTAAACGGTCTCGGTTGGCCAAGACACAACCTACCACAAGAGCAAACTCTTCTAAGGCTCACAGTGATCGACTGAACCGAACTAAGAAGTAGGCTCCTTCTGCACCCTCACCAACAATGGACACCCCACGAGTTGTATCTGCGCGCCAGCACATGCCCGTTCTACTACGGTATCATTTTTGTATTCATCAGACAGCGAAGGGGATGCCCCGTAACCCCTGTCCGTACTAACAAGCTATCAACGTGTACAGCTGGAACTATTTCAATCCCTCCGTCTAATTTTCTGCCAAATTCCGGGCACCCCACGCTTGTGATTTTTGGCTCTTCTGACGAGGACTCTTCCGAAGGACATTACGATAGTTTCTTGCTAGGTAATGGGACTGTTTTCAGCTATTAAGAGCCAACTGGTACTAGCATTTCCTCCGCAGTCCCAACAGCTGACAAAGGCCATTTGGACCAACAAATTTGTTGACCTCTCTGACACCCCCCCCGTCGTCTTTGACGCCAATCCAGGATACGAACACAAAAGCTGTCTGTAGAGGTTATTGATAAATCTTTTTTGGCAGTGTCACAAAATTATGTCCATCGAAAGATTACATCTGTCGAGCTGTGGTCGTCTGTTTTCATTCGTTTCGTGGACATATATACGTCCAAATATCCGATCGAAACTCCACAATTTATGAATACAAAAAAGTTTCTTGCCCACATCTTGCCACTGCATATAAAGCCATACTTTTTATGTTCCTTTTTGGCCTTTTCCGCCTGGGGGAACTAATTTGGGCCAAACTGGGTTTTCGAAACATAGCTAAAAGGGGGATCTCGCATACGACTACGGTTCCTCGATGGTAACTTGTATTACCATTACCTTGAGGTCGTTGAAGCATTCTGCTGGTCGTTCAACACAAATACCATTTTCTCGACAATATTAACAAATATTATGCCTTGTTCGGGCGATTTTGATTTATTTCAAATTATCCGGGACAAAACTGAGTCCTTTATTTCACTCCCTTTGCGATGCTAGCGACTTCCGACAAACGCTCCGGCCCTGTGTTATTTCTTGTAATTGGACCCAGGATTCTTCACCTGTCGTCTTAGCAAATTAGGCGACTTGGTCGCTGGCGTTCTTCAGCCTAGAAGTATATCCTCCCAAACTCTCTCTGCGTTACATTGGTTGCTTCCTATGCTTGGTTCCGCTGTAACTTCTAGTTTTTACTTGTCCATAGTTGCAACGCCTACTCCCTGTATTCCAGGCATGTCATGTATATGCCAGCTCTATGTCTACCGTGTAAAGCGGAGAGTCCACGCCTGCACCGTCTCTATTAAGGTCTGATCTACCGTGTAAAGCGAAGATTATTCACACACTTCGCACTCACGCGGGAAAGTTCCCGGCTTAGAAATTAGGTTCTAGTGTGTTTAAGCAGCCATTTTTTTCGCATTTGTTTTTATCAAGTTTTTATCAGTTGATGTTGTAGGGTAAAGAAAAACCAAAACTAATTTTCCTTTTTTACAGTTCTTCTCTACCGTGCAAAGCGGAGAGACCATAATCGTCAAACTATACTTGGCAGTTATTTCATTGGAAGGGGCTGGTTCTCCAATGTCATTCTGTGCTTGTAATACCAGTAACTATTCCTACTGGTATCCGCGGAAGCAAGGAAGAATTTTCCACTGCCAGCGCAGTGCGCTCTCCGGTCATTCTCCCGCCCCCAGCCCCTCCGTTTAAGCTGGCCAAGTTCGTTTTATCATTTGAAAAAGTATATCTTGGCCGGACGTCGACTCCTTTTAAAGGGTTCGTTTAGGCGGTCTGTAGTAATTTCATTGCCCAGCTTTTTATGGAAATGAAATGTTTCTTTTGAAGAATATATTTCTTAAAATGCTACTTCTGTCTGAGTGTATTTGTTTAATATTCTGTTGAAATTTGGAACAAATGTCCTTTCACACAAGCTTTTTGTTAGTTGTGTTTTGACACGTCCGGAAGTGGAAGATAAATGGCATTTTATGCATGCAAATTTTTTTTATGTTCAGCTCCTAGAAGGGCGACACGGTGTGGGGGGGTCGTCCCGGTCCTGACGGCATTTACACCCTTTACGTATTTCAACATTGTGATTAAGGTGGGCAGGAAGTCTATGTTTGATCAACGCCCCAGTCACGTAGGGTAGCTAACCAATGACAGCTTAAATGGTCATTATTATTTCTATGTTGGAACGGACACACGTTTTCCCGAATAATTTTTGTTTACTACCGCCTCCCCGTCCTCCTTTCCTTTACCAAAGTTTTGTATCAACTTGAATATTTTTCTGTATCTATTCACAATTGTATCGGCGGTCTGAAGTTATTACATTGCCCGGCTTTTTATGGGAATGTAATGTCTCTTTTAAAGAATATATTTTCTAAAATACCATTTCCGTAAAATTGTAACGGTTTGACATTTTATTGACACTTTGATAAATGTCCTTTCACACAAGTCTTTTGTTAGTTGTGATTTAACACGTCCGTTTCTTTTGCTCATATTTGTCTGATGATTTCTTTTATGCAGAAGTTATTCTGCTATTTGATTGAATTGAAAAAGTTCACCTTATAACTTCGAGGTATCATGCTTATCTCATAGTGCAATTTTTATACCCACCACAACGAAGTATACTGGAATCACGTTGTCCGTCCGTCCGTCCGTCCGTCTGTCCGTCCGTCTGTCCGTACGTCCGTGGACATAATTTTGTGTCCTCTTCTCCTCCCACATTTTTTGACCAATTTTGCTGAAATTTTATCAGGTTGTTTCCTATCATATGAAGTTGTGCACCTGCAATTTTCATCTTGATCCAGTGGTTAGTTTCAGAGTTATGCCATTTTGAACTTTTTAATGGGGGGGAGTAATTTTGTGTCCTCTTCTCCTCCCACATTTTTTGACCAATTTTGCTGAAATTTTATCAGGTTATTTCCTATCATATGAAGTTGTACACCTGCAATTTTCATCTTGATCCAGTCGTTAGTTTCAGAGTTATGCCATTTTGAACTTTTTAATTGGGGGGGGGGAGTAATTTTGTGTCCTCTTCTCCTCCCACATTTTTTTACCAATTTTGCTGAAATTTTATCAGGTTGATTCCTATCATATGAAGTTGTGCACCTGCAATTTTCATCTTGATCCAGTCGTTTGTTTCAGAGTTATGCCATTTTGAACTTTTAAATGGGGGGGGGGGAGAGTAGTCAAAATTTAAAATTGCAAAACTCAGTAACCATAAGGGGAGTTACCAAATTTGGTAAGTAACATCATCTTGTTGACCTTTACAAAATATCGAACGGTTTATTTCCTGAGGTCAAATTTGACCCCGCCCCCCGGGGGTCAAAAATTTAACATAGGCTCATATTGACTTTACGTGGATATAATTTTGTGTCATCATCTCCTCACACAGTTTTCTTTAACATAGGCTCATATTTACCAACCTTTCCTAATCAGTCAACTCTAGCAACAAACACAAAATCAGAAAGAGGTGGAGGGTTGGCAATGTTCATCCACCATGACATGCATGTGATTAAACAGCTTCAAATTCCACTCCTTCATAGAAAAGCCTTTTTAGCGGTGTGGGGGGTATTCTCGTCAGCCCTTGAGGGCGACAGCTCTAGTTTAAACACCGTCATTAATTGAGCTCTTTCACATCAGAACAATGCTTCAGCACACAAGTCCATTGTTGTTTAGGCTGCTTTTCTGGAATGTAGTTTCAAACTGGTATCAACCTTATTCACATAAACTAGCAACCGTTGTTTATTACCTATTTTCCAAAACGAAAAAGAACGCATGGCCCCCATTTTAACATTGATGACGTTATTGAAGATGTGATGCATTTCTTTGGGCCTAGGATGCCAACTTTTACAGAGAAGGTAACTAAAAAACTTCAAAACTGTTGGAAAGTGTGTAAGCTTGAAAGGTGGTTACGCTAGAAATAAATGCAAAATTTTGGTAAAATCCACAAAGCGCAGTTGGCAGCGCGTAGGACTCCCAATCATTTGGTACCATCCAAGGCCGTGGTTGATAATCGTAAACCTACGTGGGATGAGGAGCTGAAGGTTCTGAAATGATGTAGTGGTAGTACCGGTGCGATATGACTTAAATACTGTTCAAAGTGGCGTCAAACCGCATTCAATAGGTATCCAATAGGTATCCAAAATTGTTAGAATATACTTTAGGACTAAACTCAAATCACTGGTGAAGCTCACAAACGGTGATGCTATTGATTAATCTCGGCTGTCAATCAAGGAATCCATCGAACAAAGCAAATCATTCAATCAGCCCGGAATCGAACTCCGATCTCGGCCGCCATTTTTGTGAAACGTTTTCGTTATTTTGTTGTCTTAAACGTTGAAATTACAGCTTATTCAAGCTGTGACTACCACGTTTATGTGGCCAACCAATAATTTCACTTTTTGTTACATGTAACTTGCCATTGATTTTGCATAAATGACGCAACTTAAAAGCGAAGCGGGGCTTCCTGTAAATGGCCAATAGAGTTAGTGGTCAGGCTAGCAATTGGTCAATTCAGATGTCTTGAACGACTCTTCTAAAGTTTGAAGATTTTGTAAGCAATCATGGGAAAACGCCTTGTGTACTATCCTTGATAAAAGAATGGTGAAACCGTTGTTAAAGGTGACAAAATTCTTCTCAGTGGAAACATCTCTTTTAAGATGATGTGTTTACTCACGAAACAACACAAATGCGTTTATTTCGATAGCTATTTAGGAGTTGATACATTGTACACGTATAAAGCAACGGTTATGTACTGTGTTAATGTTTGCTTAGTACCTTTTCTTTAAAATCAACCGGTATAAGAGTTTTGCAATAGTCATGCGAGGCCAAACCTCCTCTATATTCTGAAAATTATCAATTCCAATCAGCCTGTTGAAAATGAGCGTGTTGGCAACGATCAATTTAGCTAGAGTCTTTAGAATGTTACCTTTTAGCAGTCTTCTAATGATGTCGATTGACAAGTTTATCTTATATTACAATCCCGATTAATTTAATTGTTAGTTTCGTCTATCAGAAACGAGCGGCCGAGAAAAATACTTCCAAGAACAAAACTTTGACCATGCAGCTATTTTGTATGCTGGCGCTCAAATTTATTCTATAAAAAAAAATGTATCGAAATTGTAGAATATCTGTGTTTTTTACTGATGTCATTAAATTGTAAGAAATGAAGAGAATATAAATATATTTTTATTCGTTCTCATTGAGGTAAGAAACGAATAACCTAATCACACCGCTTCGTTTTTCCGATCATTTTTGTCCTAATGATTTTCACAAAAATGTCTGTCGTCTAATTTGCATAATGTTGTCCCGTAGAAGTTAGATATATGCATTTCTAATTGAATGAAGATTACATATGCCTTTTTTCATTTGTAATTTGGTTCATCCTACGCCACACACAGCACGTGTAAACCTGATCTCTCTAAGTTTTATTTTATGATGTTACTTTACAGTTGTGAATTTGAAAGTAAATGTATTGTTGCTTTTGATTATCATGCTTTGGAATTTTGATCGGCTTTTGACCTATTCAGTGCGGCATACATTAACTATGTATGAAAGCTAGTTTGCAACGGTATTTCCAAGATTGCGGCGAGGCGTTTGTAGAAATTAAGTGTCATTTATTTTTGTTCGAAATTGACTCAATATATCATCCTAAAAAGCGATTACAATATTTACGTAATAAACGTTTAAAAATTCTCCAATTTTACTAATGGTTTAACATCATACAGCACTGTGAGTGTGTATCGTTGCTTCCAATGGCTTTGGTTACATTAAAGATTGAAGCGAAAAACGAAAGAAAAAAATTGCCATATTGTCCCTTAAATGCCCCAACTAGCAAGGACTAACATGTCGGTGAATCGGGACAAGGTAACTTCTTAAAGTTAGACCCAAAATCTATTGGTTTAGCCCCTTGTCTAGGAATTATTGACACTTGAAAATTTCCATGGTGTACCCTTCAGGTCAAACCGAAACTAAATCACAGTGCAGTGCGGTATGTGGATTTATTTGTATTCACCGGTTCAAAGTACGAATGATAAATCTGTACGCATTTTAGCCAAGACCCGTTGTACCCTAAAGTAATTTCTTTAACATTTCATGTTTCCCCTTTTGGCATGGTATTTTCGAGTATTGGTAATAGCTAGGTGTTTAGATTTCTGTTCTTCGCATTGATAGACCACTGCTTCTCTGTATGCATGTTCTAATGGATATCTGTTGATGCTATTTGTTGTTTAGTGATGAGGTTTGAAATGCCCCCCGCCCCCGCGTTAGGCCGTCCGAGTTAAGGAAATTTCGATAGTTGTTGTGTTGTCGAAAATAAAATATCCCTAATGGTATCATTTTTCTCACATGAACGCTCTTTAAGATGAAATCGGGTTGGATCCTAACGAAACTTGTGATAAGAGCTATACACTGCCAGAAATGACCATTTTTACTTTGTTTTTAATAAGTGAAAATCGGACAGGAGTGTAACCTAAAGCACCAACTAAAGGCAGCAGTTTCAAGCATGTTATCTGGTAAGAAGGTCTCGGAATATTCAACATGATTTTGTTAAACCCGACAGAGAACTAGCAGACTGCCTGTGTTGTAAAAACCATATCATCACCCGAAGCTCAACCCTATTGGAAATCAAAGAACTGAAAGCACCGATGATGGACGATCCTGTTAGCTATGCCCATTTTGGTGAAGAAAATGGCAATTTTTCATATAGATAATCTTATTTCAGCATAACGTATCGAGTAGCCTGGTTGTCTTAAAAGGAAATACAGGATGTTTTCTATTCATGAGTCCTGAGCACAAGCTCAAGTTTGGCAAAAAATTGACATTACCATACGCGTCATTTGTCTTTCGCCGATTGAAATATATGATAAGTTATTTGCCTATCAAATTCAATTAGCGACTAATGACTCACATTTATTGTTGCAGTTGGACATGTATATATCTTGGTGTAAAAATGACAAGAAGCCATTGTTAGGTGCACATACCAACTACAGTTTAACTTAAATGCTACTTGGGTGCACCTACCAACTACGGTTTAACTTAAATACTACTGAAAGTGACGTTAAACTAAGCGACTAGTCCAAAATATTTCAGTGCGGTAATTGGTTACAAAATGCATTCCAGATAATAAGAAACATCCAAGGAAATTCTTTGAACATACGTAGCTGTAAAGCTTAGCATATCACTCCCGGTTATGCTGAGTTCTAAAATACTCACTATGCAATTAGAGACTGTGCGTTAATAAAACCGCGGGCGCTTGAGCGGGAAATTCGTAGGTGTTTTCGTAATTAAGAGGAGTGTTTACGCTCTCTTCGAATTATATAAAATCTTCGTGTTATGTCATTTTCCAAATGAGCAGTTGTTTGAAGGAGACAGATTTGAAAAATATTAAATTGAATCTAATTAAGAACTACTTCTCTTCTGTCTCTGTAATATCCTACTGAATTTTTCAAAATGGATAACACTGGGGGCATTGAAAACGTCCACCAAAGAGTTAATTTTAGCTTTGGTGGCACTTAAGACTTGTGTCGATATACAGCAAGAATCCTTGGATTTGACGCCTACTCTTGTCATTCAAGAAAAGGTGGTCACTGATTCCGTGTTTAATTGATATTTTTTCACTACCTCTTTGGCCTTGTATTCCTTTTATAATGAAAATTCATCGCGGAATTTTCTGTTGAAATCAATAGTTTAACGGTTCAATCAAATCGCTACCCTATTAGTCCTACAGTGTCAATAGTTTAACAATGTTATTATTGTCAAAGTCAAAATATGACTTGTAGAGTTTTAAAGTACATGTATTTGTTGTTTTTCCCTTAAATAGGTCAATACATATCTTTTTTAATACGCAGGAGTTATGCGATTAAGTACCGGTCTCCTTCAACCATACAAGGGCTGAGCCCTTTAAGTACCGTCGGTACAGCGCTGTGCTCTCAATCCTTGGGTCTTATTTCGAACCACAGCTAAGCCAAGATTCTTTTCGACATTTCATCGCGACATGCGTCATTTGCCTGTGGGTAGAAAATAAGTGGTGCACTGAAATTGGATGAGAAGCGGGTGGCTTGGATTACGGGATAAAAATGAAGTATTGTTAAAAGGGAAAATACCGGTGCAAAATACACATGTAGGAGTAAATGTTTTAAACGCTCAGTCTTTACAAAGTTTTTCATGAACTGTCTTGAAGTCCTCTCAATTATAATGCCACATTGTTTTTGTGCCGAGCTAAGTCGACAACACGAAGTGCTATCATTAACATCATAGGCTTTGAATTCAGCTCAACTAATATTTTTCCGACAGTTAAAACAAGATCTATTAGACAGCAACGCTCAACTATTCCGAGTGTCGGATAGTGACAGTAATCTAATGTGTACATAGGGCATGATCCAACTAAATAATGTCAGAAAATGACTAAAAACATGACTCTGAATACATGTCTAAAAATTTCTAACATTTACCTTGGTAGCAAATACGATAAAGAATCTGATACTAAAAATTCGAAAGTCGAAAGTGGTTCAAAACTCTACTTAGGTGAATGCCAGAGTCATCTATGAATGTAATGAAAGGATAGATATCATTATGACAGAGGCATGTGCGTTGATTCAGAGCAATGGCAATTGTACAGATATTAGACAGTTGCACTCAAAGCTTTAACCAAATCAAGTCATTTACATGTCAAAATGGCATATTTGCATTTTCCTATATTTTCTTACTTCTAACGCAGCTGCTTGGCAATTAAGCTTAATTTGTATTTTCATATTACCGTTTAGCTTAGATAAAAGTAGTATAAAACCTCAAATTATATTTAAAACTAATTTGGAGTAAAAATATCTATTATGGAAAGCCATACTCAAAAGTCAATTTCTATATGTAACGAGCAACCGAGGATAAATCATACAAAGTTAAATTATAAACAAAGTATTACAGGATTACATCCTTTTGGAAATGTGTCATTCTGTGAAAAAGTGGATGCCAACACATGCCTGCAGCATCAGTATTGACATCAGTTTTTAAAATTAAAGTTAACAAATCGTTAACTTTTGCTATAACAAGATGTTTTTGATTTCAGTCGAATCCTTGTACATGTAAGTCCTAGCTCATTGATAAATGCCGAATTAAATAACAATATTTTACAAAACATTTAAATTCCTTGATCCCTAGAAAAATAGCATTTGGTCGATTATGTTTGGGGAGAGAAATTAGATAACAGCTTCATATTTGAGACCTGGCATACCTAAAGGGTTTAGGTTGGAATTGTCAAAAACAAGTAATCTTAGTTTAGTTTTACCATTGTTTTACATCAAGAAAGAACTTCAAACAACTTAGATCCCTCTTTCTAGAGAATGCACCAGGACTCGCGCAGTATGAGCAAGTAACGACCAGAAAGGATGGACACTTCATGAAAATTTAAAAATTCTCCATGTCTATTGTTTGTAGAACCCGCAGGGAGTATGATATAGTTGTCACAATCACTCTTCGGTGTATATGCGGTTGTCCTTCCGACCCTCAGTAAGTCATTCCAATTTTATCCAGAAGATTACTCCTGCATTCTAGGATGGGTTTGAAAAAATAAATACGTGGTACATTTTTTCTTATCAAATGTAGATGTGCTTTTCAAAATAAAGTTTTTGGATAGCTTCAAGTTCAAAGTTACATGTCAAGGTGAAAAATTAAAATTGCAATTACAATTATGGATAGACTTCGAAATGATTTGGCACATTTGATTTCCATCATGTGTAAAGGGTCTGTTTAAAAGAGTTGTTTTGATAGCTTCGAGGCCACGTACACATGCCAATGTCAAATGTTTAATTGGGGCTTATCTTGAGCATAAATCCTACAATTTGGATAGTTTTCAAAATCTTTTGGTATGTTTGTTTTCCAAAAAGACAAGATGTGCCTTTCAAAACACATATTCCTGTAAGTCAAAGGTCATGGCCACAGCATTATGTCAAACTATGGTCCCGACACAATTTGTTCTTAGACAATTACTCTAGTTATATCACGGCAATGTTTAAAAATCAAAGCGCTAAAAGCGCTGAGAGATGTATACAGGAGGTATATAATCTGGGCAGAAAAAGATTGATGGTCGAATAATCGGAGGTGCCACTTTTACCCAAATCTACTGTCGATTACGCGCAGATCTGCCAATTTATGCGCTAGGGGACACAACCTGTCCGCAATAAATTTCATCCCGTTGAGGTATTTACATGTATATATCGTTACATATTTTTCACCCGATCAAAATGCTTTGAAGGGATCTCATAAATGCCACCAAAGGATTCTTCCTGTGAATTTTTGTTGAGTTTGGTTAAATTATGTTCAGTACTTTCCGAGAAGATTTTTAGAGTAAAAGTTGACGGACGGACGACGGAAACCACACCTTGACAAAAGCTCGTTGGCTTTCAGCCAGTGGAGCTAGGGAGATAGAGTGAGAGATGGGGGAAAGGAGCGTGTAGCCAGGTTCGAACTAGGAGGCTCTTGCTTGCGATGTGAGTATTCTACCACACAGACCAATTTGGTTATGTAAATATGCGCTTTTTAATCTCCAGATAAAGAGAGCGAGAGAGGGCGGGCGGTCGTTTACCAGGTTAACATGATTATCTACACCTCTCAAAAGCGGTAAGTAGACGTTGCATCCTTGTTTTCAAACAGTGCGAATATGATTCTATGAAAGACCAATTAATTTGTAAAGACAAAACATTCCAATCGTGCGTAAAATCGACACTTTCGCTTATCGGCTTTAAACAGCAACATCGTCTAACCGGGCCGTTTTAACATTGTTTCTCTAGAATAAGTAATATTATTTTGGTAAGAAAGAAACACCTTATTTTTTCTTGACAATATGTTATGATTATATGTTTAATAATTTCTAATATCTCCTTTCTTTCTTTTCATTCACTCGTCAAGTTTTGATAATTTTGCAAAATTCAGAACTCTCACACGAAAGTACCGTACATCAAGCCGGCAGCTTTCAATGAGTCGTATCTCGCCTTCGTCCTTCTTGTATCAATCGGGCGTATTAATATATGGTCAGATCCGATCTACTTTTCATGCGACAGATCACATTGATTGCGGTAGATGCTTTTACATTATGTTTTCACATTAAACTCTGCATGGGTTTGAATTTTTTAGCATTGTAACTTTAGCCTCAGATTGCTTACTCTATCTCAGGCTAAAGATATTTAACTCACAAACCACACATTCTTTATGGTTCCTACTCAAAACTTGTTTGTAAAATCTTTCTTCGTCCGAAAAAGAATTTTTGGAAGGGATATGTCCACGTGAAATTAAATGTGTTCATCCTGTATATTTTTCTCAAAGAAGTAGTCATCACTACCCCCTAATTAGCACGTAGAAGGCTTTCCTTTCAAGTATACCACGATGGTCCATTTACTAGCGACACTTTCTTTACATTAGCCTTGGTTTTGATCCTTTTCGATAACGGTCAAAACAAATCTTCATATCGGTTAGAATATGTGTGTTCCATGGATGGTATTATTCCTTTCCTTCCTGTAACGAAACTCCTCTTTTATATAGCAAAATCGTACTTAAAACAATAAAGATAAAATAAAACTACTCTAGTCATCAATCTATATCTTGTTACATATGATGATACACTGGCTTGCCCTTTGGCAACGAAATTTGGGGGGAAATTTAAAAAACGGTTCCAGTCTTTGACCCTTATTTTTTATTAAGATCCCATCGTTGATCTTCGGAAATTAATATTTTTTGTAATCAAGGTATATTAAATAAAGTATATGCAAATTTTTGCGCCTGCTTTCGGAAGCGAGCATCTTGATCTTACTTTGGGTCTTAACCGCAACACTTATATGAAAAATAAGCAATTGAGCATACTCATTTATAATATTCAACAAAATTTTGAAACGTCTACTAAATCTAAGGACGTCAAGCTTATCGTCGATATAATGGCTCAAGGACAGTTTTCAAATCGCAGCCGTAAATTAAATATTCAGTCGACTAATGGAATTTTTTTCAGACCAGTATTATATAATTTTGCATGATTGTTCCCATTCATTCTACAGTTTTGGTTGATTTGTAGTCCTGAGGCATGCTAGACGTTGTGTTTGTTTGGTCACGTTGCAGACCGATCTTTATTTCGTAGTGAAAATTGACACCAAGCAATAATTCCTTTGGAAATACTAGTATTTCACCGCTAGCAATATAAAATTATATCAGTTGAAAAATATCGAATGGTAGCCTGTAATACAAGAAAACATCTTTAAGGCGTGCCCGAAAGGTCTATATTTTGGAAAAAAAGATGGGGGCTATGGATAGGAAGGAATCTTGAAATCCAAGATTGGCCACTATTGGTGTGAAGCAGGTTGAAATGATGGTTTCGAGACTTCGGCTATAGCTTACTCACGCTATATTTGCGACGCTTAGATCGCTTACCGACTTCTTGCCCTTATGTCCTTGACTCAATATCTTACAAAATAATGGTGTTTATTTACTCAGCTGAACTGCAACTTGCGGCCGCGGAAATAGCACGTAGGACTTTTAGTTATGGGGTCCGGTTCGACCCCCGGCTACGGCGAATGTTCTTTCCGACATTTGTCTCTCACCAAAGGGCTGATAATCTTAAACCTAATCTGGAAGAGCAGCTGGAGGCTCGGAAAGGTTTAAATAGTAATACTGGTGAGAGAAATATTAGGATTCCATGTTAGATGCTCCAGCCGCCTCGACCTGACTGAAATACTGGTAGAAGTGGCGTTAAACCCTATTCAATCAATGAACGAATTGCAACTTCGGAGACTCTAATCGTTTGTCAGGCCATTTTCGAAGGGAGATCACTACAAAGTTCTTCGAAAAGGCAATTTTCCTTTCTGAGACACATGAAGGCATTGGTTTGCAGGATATGTCTGGAAATCATTCGCGTTAAATCTGATAAGTCTGAAATCAAAACCGTAAATAGGCGATCTAAACGTCGAAACTACAGTTTAAATAAGCTCATATTACGGTATTGTCCCACTATTGACGTTTATGTGTAAAGCAATCCTTAGAGACATGCATTAAGCTTTGAACGGAATGACAGCTATGGTGCACTGAACGGATCTCGGTGTCAATGAAAGAAACAAACGACCAACCATATCATTTATTTAGACCGGAAGTGATCTTTGATCACCAATATCGGACTACATTTACATAAAGCATTTTGCTTGTCTAGCAACTCCACTAGCCTTTTTGAATTATATCTTTTTGACTCCTTTTTAGGCATGAATAGTTAGAAAATATGTTCATGGAGGTATGAATATTTTTTGGCCAGTAAGAACGCTCGTTTTTGTTAGACGAAACTAATAGTTAGATAATTGACATTTGCATTTTCAGTTAATTGACAGCCGCGATTGGTCAGTTTAATACTACACCCTTTGAACTCCTTCAGTTAAAATTAAAGGGTATAATACAAGATAAGACAATGTAAATCGATAGTTTAGCGCGAAACAGTTATAACTGCCTATATACATATAGGCAGTTACAACTGTTTCGCACTGAACCATCGATATGTAATTCGATATGTAGGCATCAACATATTTCATTGCAGAGGCTGTAGAGCAGTAAGTAGCGCATAGGACTTCTGAACATTGGGTTCCAGTTCGATGCACCGCACTGGCGAATAACCTTTTCGACATTTGTCGCATCAAAGGGTTGATAATAGTAAACCTGAGTAGCTCAAGGTTTGGGAAAAATGTTTGGAAAGTACTGGTGTATCAAATCTCGCGAAAACATTTGCAGGTGCTCAAATCGCCGCAATAATAATGAAATACTTTTAAAAGTGGCATTTAACCCATTCAATCAAATAATCATTCAGTATATTTTATATTCGGGCGGAAATGCAAGTGGACGGACAATGCAAAATCTACTTTTCGAGGGAAAAAAAGATGACAAGTGTGAAAGAAAACTTGATATCAGTTATCGTCCCCGGGACTGTAATTCAAAATGCATAGCAAAACATAAGCGAATTATTTTGAAAACCATAGCCGTCCGAAGGCAAATTATTGATGAAACCATAACCATCCTGCGACAAACTCGTCTTCAGTTATGTATCCATCACCTGCAATTAGAGTTAGAAACAAAACATGTTCCGTATCCAGGAAAACTTTCCTAAACGACATTCCATTTGCCGAATTTATTTCTAATTCCAGAATATTTTTTTCTTCTAGCTCGTTTTAAAAAACAGACAAAGGTATAAGTGTTCTAGCACAATGGACATTTACTAGACGGCACAATATTAGACTTCTCCAAATTTCAAGAAGTTACAGGCGATAGTATGCAGTGGATGAAAACGAAAATCCGTAATCAGTGGTAGAAAACATTGTGGATAATGAAGATATTTCTTGAAACCAGCAATTTCTTCATTTTGAACATTTTTTACATTTTTATCACACAATTTACATTTTGTCATAAAAAAAGTCATTTAGCAAGGTATTCCTGCCTAACGACATATCTTGCCCTTTAACGAAAAATTTTGTTATAAATGAATGTATTCCTGCCTAAAGACATATCTTGCCCTTTAACGAAAATGGATCTCCCGAGAAAAAAGCGAAACACAAAGGTGTCGAATCCAGTACAGATATCAAACAGAGGCATTTTTATATGAAATTCTAATATAAACTAGAGAGTGTCTCAGACAACGATACCTCGGCATAATTGCTTGTCACATGACCTTCAATTGTGACCTTTAACTTTGCAGTATCCAACATCACTTTACAAAAGACACCAATACTTTAAGAAGGGAACAACTGTGCCAAGTTATTTCAAATCCTTCATTTAATCTATAGGATATGCTCTTATCAAGAATTGGACACACAAACAAACCCGAGCACCCGTCCGTCCACACACGGGCAAATAGTCACATACCCACACCAGATAGAGGTAACTCTGGATGTCCGTCGCCAATACAGAGAGGGGGTATTAAAATTTACTAATTTCGAGACATCTCGTTGTTGAGAGATTTGCTGAAGCTAGAACTGTCATTCAGCTTAGCTTTTATATGTTTTCCATCATTTTAATATTATAGATCCGATTTTATTAACGACATTTAGCTAGCCACTCAACGACTTGCTTTTAGATTTAAGTTTCTGGTCGTTAATTATGAACACTAACGAAGTTTTGTGTCTTAGTCAAACGTCCAAGTGCTCAAATTATGGACCAATCTCGGGATTTGTAAAATTCTAAGTTTCAATTTCAGGAGGTTTTCACAAATTTAAGGATTTTTTCACGTCCTACGACCATACTGCTCTCCCGCTCCTCGACCACGAAAAAAAGTACAATCGATTTTTGGTTATTCTCAAACCGTCTCTGGTAACATCATACATATGCAAGACTAACCGCATGGATAGAAATTATCTTCATTAAAGTAGCAACAAAACTTTTTGCACCGACGTAAGCTGGCATAGAGGTGACCTGTGCGTTTTTTTTTACCATTATTATTATTATCTATTTATTTAAACCTACCGCGTTAAAAAAATCTCAAAGATTAGAACACGTTTTTCTTTTCTTCATATTACAAAATAAAGAAAGAATACGAATTGCTATCTTGTGGGAACGATTTAAACCCATTCCCACATAAGCCCCCCTTTTTACGCCCACTAAGAATAAAAGCTTTTGAAAAAAATGCGGAAAATGAGGAAATTGCTTGTATCAAGCAACTTCTTCATTATGCACAATGATTTCTATCGACACAGACGAAACAATTTAAAATTCCATAACCTTGAAATTGTCGTCTGCAGCTTCTTTCAATTTTGATCAGTCTAAAATTTTGCTATGTGGGAATGAGTTACTCAGCCAATTAAAGTCGATCGGTCTCTATGCCGTGCACACGAGATTTTAAGTCATTTACACGAGTTAATCATCTAACCAGGATACTCCTCTACGGTGGCATATTTAGACACAAAAAAAAAAAAAAAAAAAAATCTTGAAAAATATTCATAGGGATGTGCAGTGTTTTTTTTAATTTAGAAAAACATCAATAACAACAACAACAAAAACATTTTTTGTTTTTAGTTATTAAAATGAAATCGATTTAGGGAAACGGTTATAAAGCGTTTTTTTTTTTCTTTTTTATAAAAAGAAAACGAAATGCTACCTCGTAGGAACGAGATACGCAACCAATGAAAACCTGACTCTATGATGTGCGCACGAGATAGTAAGTCGTTCCCACTAGAAAATCATCCAACCAGACTAATTCTCTAACGCGGCATTCATTTTAAAGTTATAAATAGCTCAGATAAATAAAGACCGACTTTGAATGGTTATGTATCTCGTTCCCACGAGATAGCAATTCATTTTCTTTCCTCCTGTTTTTATATACATGAAAATGAAAAGAAAAATGTAAATGTTTTGGAATGTTGTGGTTTTTTTTTGGTCTCAATAAAAAAAAGAAAAAAAGAGACACAATAACCGAACTTTAAATCGATTTTGGTTTATCTTAAAAAATGTATAAAACGGAAAATGTTTTGGGATTTTTTTTTCAAAAAACAAAAGAAGAAAACAACAACAACAACAACAAAAAACAAAATCCGAATTGCTCTAGATACACAGATAATCAAAACCTGTCTCTATGTCGTGCGTACGAATTAGTATGTTGTTCCCACGAGATAATTATCCAACCAGATTACTCCTCTAACTCGGCGTCCATTTTAAAGTTATGAATAGCTCAAATAAGACCGACTTTGATTGGTTGTGTATCTCGTTCCCACGAGATAGCATTTCGTTTTCTTTCTTAGTTTGTTTTTCGAAATAAAAAAGAAAACCACACACGTCACGTCCATGCCATTGGACTCCTCGAACACGGCGTCCATTTCAAAAATATTAATAGCTCAATTGTCCATGGAATCAATGATCGAAATCAGATTAGACCATGTATGTTTAAACATTTAAGGGGAATGGGTTGTTTTGTCGAAATATATAGTTTTCTCTAAACGCTTTTTAATTGTGGTATTTATGACAGACTGTTGTGTAAACTGACGGACAATCAATAGATTCATAGATATAAAAAATCAAATCATACATTTAGACCGGAAGTGAGTTTGAAATTCGACATCTTAAACATCTTTTTCTGGTGAATTACACGTCGTTAGTACAGCTTATTCAAGCTGTATTTACGACATTTAGGACGCTAATCAGCCATTCAATATAATTGTTAATAACCAAATTTATTTTTAAAATAATCGCATTTATAATCAAAGTGGAATTTAATGTCGGAGCTCAGAGGGCGAGTCCAGCGATCTGTCAATGTCCGAAAATCCAATATTTCACGTCCTTAAACCTGTAGTTACAACCTGTCATTTCATTTTTTGTAACAAGGCACTGACCATAAATTCTGTAAAATAACAAAGAAATCGAAAAGAATTTCAAAAGTATTTTATTTTGATGAAATAGAATAATTAGTAAAATCTATTTTCGTTTCATGTTCAGCAACGCTTTTCAAAGCTGGCTTGATACTTTTCCTGACATAACTGACCGTTCGCGGCTGTCAATCAATTAACCAGTCGACCAATTAAATCATTCATTTAGACATGAAATGAGTTTTGAACTCCAACATTGGTCGCAATTTATGCTAACCTTGTTTGTTAGTTTGGAGATTTAAACCTAGTAGCTACAGCCTATTCAAGCTGTAGTTACGACTTCAAGGTCGTCAACCAACAAGTGTACTATTTTGTCACATTCTACTGGCCTTAAATTCTGAAAAAATAAAGTCGGTTAAAATCGAAGCGGGAATTCCTGTCGGAGTCAATTGGTGTGGCCTATGGGGTAAGTGTGCAGGGCCAGCGGTTAGTCAATTCATAAAGGAGTCTGTAAATAAAGATAACGACGATTGCTTTGGGTGAGAAGTTCTGTCCAGAGCCATAGAGCCTTAAAAAAAAAAGAAAGTTCAACTTACCGTTTGTGTCAAAATGGTAAAAACCAATGATATCGTTGGTTTCGTCGATTATATAATCATAGTTAAAATCAAGGTTTGTAAAGAGGTGTATGCCTTGCTCTATCGGTCCAAGTCCATCTAATACCCATCTGTTCAGGAACTCTGAGAACGTGACGTTGCCGTTACCTAAACGACGATTTCTTGTGTTAAGTCTTGCTGTGTAGAATGTGCAATATTACTCTTTTAACCCAAGTCATGCTGAATAAAAATCCTTTCGGGCATTTCAATAAATCAAAGGGCTGACAGAATTTAAACAATTAGTTATTGGTTATTATTCATTTTGAAAATCGACGAAATAAATATCACTGACTTAAATTATACAAGCAGGAGGTGTAGACGAAGCTAAGACTTCACTTGTGTGCAGACTGATCTTTATCTATACCTTCTGCAAAAACAGAAATATTCTGGTTTCAGCAAGACAAGGGTTGAGAAATCACGCCCTATGAATACGTAAAGCGGATTAATACATTAGTCTGATTAAGTTTTTGGGGTCATATCTTAAGAATAAAAAATCTGATAATTTCTTTATAGATTCCATCCATTTAAAAGCAGTTCAGAGCAAATATTTAAGTAGTTTAACGGAAATTGTATTGGATCTACTTTGTAAGCAGGCATACAAAATAGTTGTGTGCTCAAACTTTTGTTCGTGGAAGTATGAAAAATAAATCTACCTATCAAATGCTTGAATCGAAAAGAGAAAATGAAAATTAGTTATTTCGGGATAATAAATCAAAGTACGGAAAGTACTGTAAGTTAGCAAAGGATAGTTTTGTTAAGGAATCTTCTTTGATAAAGGTTATCATGATAGATAAACGAGATTAAAGTAACCCAGAAGTTAACCTATTTAAACATTACAAAATCTTAGACTGTTTCAAATTGAAAGAAGCTGCAGACGACTATTTCAAAATGATTGAATTCAGCAAAGTCTTCCCTATGTAGGATAGAAAACGTTGTGGACATGAAGGAATTGTTTGTTACAAGCAATTTCTTCAATGTCCACAATGTTTTCTAAAACTTTTTTTCTGGGATGCTTAAAAAGCGGAATTGATTGGGAATGGGTTAAATAGCATGATTTTTGAAAGAGTTATATACAGTTTGAATAAAGTTTGCATTGTTCCTGAAATACATAAGAACTTCTATATATGGCGTATGCATTCAATGGATTTATTGGTTAAGCCTCCGATGGCAGTTTGCACTCGTTGAACTATGAGAGGACCTCAAAATTTTGTTTGTTAATTCAAGCTATCAAAGCTGACTCTTTGCTAGCTAAAAAATATATGATCCGTTACAGATAAAAATCTGCCAAAATGGCGGTGTATTATGACACTTGAAAGTTCAAATGTCTTGATGATGTCACAATTATCTGCATATGCATATCCACATGTTTTTCCTGGGTAGGGTTTCTACCGGAAATGAAATCGTTTTATAATGTCCGTCAATTGATACTTTGGTTTCAAGATTTTTCGATTATTATTGCAAAAGCTCCGGGGTTGGTCTTAAACCCTGGCTCCCCTCCTCTGGATTCGTGCATAGGCCAATTATGTCTTTCACAAGCAATGATTCGTGCATAGGCTAATTATGTCTTTCACAAGCAATGCTTCGTGCATAGGCTAATTATGTCTTTCACAGGCAATGAATCGTGCATAGGCTAATTATGTCTTTCACAAGCAATGATTCGTGCATAGGCTAATTATGTCTTTCACAAGCAATGATTCGTGCATAGGCTAATTATGTCTTTCACAAGCAACGAATCGTGCATAGGCTTATTATGTCCTTAACGAGCAACGATTCATGCATAGGTTAATTATGTCTTTCACAAGCAATGAATCGTGCATAGGCTCATTTTGTCTTTCACAAGCAATGATTCGTGCATTGGCTAATTATGTCGTTCACAAGCAGAACAGAACAGAACAGAACAAATCTTTTATTTCACCCAGGTATAACAATTAAACAACAAGGACAATATGAAATAATATATACATAGTTGTTACACTTGGTCCCATAAGATTGTCAATTTACTTCCGAGTCCCTGCCCCCCAGCGTGTTCAGAAGAGGCGGTGGGGCAGATTCTCGATTGCAAATCGGTTTTAAATACATGCAAATGAATGATTATACGAACGGATTTGTATACTGGGACAAGGTGTAACAAGTGATAGGTTTGGTTTATTCTATTTCCGTGTTATAGATATTTACCAGTTCTAAGTGTGATATTTCGGTAGTAGGCAAATGTACATTATCTCTGTGGGGGATAGGAGAAAATGCTAGATAACAAGCATGATTTGATAACGAGTATGCAGAGATGATGATAACTTATGAAATATAGATATTAGCCATGTCGGATTTGTCGCGAAAGCTTAAGATGACAGTTGACTATTTTAGGAATCAATGTATATATTCGTATATTCAGCAATCCAGAATGAGCCAAAGACTCTCATCACTGACCATATTCATACTCAGTGTTGACAGCCATTATTATATGGTAAACCATATTAAAGCAGTGTTGTGTCCCATCTTTTTTGATATATGAAAGTATATATCACAGGATTGTAGAAATCTTGTAAACTAAATACCACATACACTTCCAACTATGCTGCATTGATTACTTATGAAAGACATTGGATTTAGTTTGTAAACTAAGACTTCTAGTGAATTCGCTCGCAATCCCGCTTTTTTACGACCCTACAGAACAAAGTATTGAGAAAACTGTGTGGATCGTTATAAAATATTGCTTGCTATAATGGAATTTTGCACCTTCCATTATATTAGCCAAGATGACAAATCTAAAATATTCAATCAACCAAAATGTGATGGACAACCTCGTTAAATTTTGTAGTAAGGTAATTGGTAATTGTATAAAAAATAGTTGTAACTTTGTCAGTTTTTAATATCTTGATGTGTGTTTGTGTGTGGTGTTGTGTGGTGGTGTGTATGTGTGTAGGAGACATGCTCACCCTTGGGCCTATACTTTTTCGACCTTGCCAATTTTTCAGAAATTTACTTTGTCCATCTCTCTTATGTTTAATACCGAATTATCCCTTTCGCCAAATAAAATCATTCATTTTTACTGAAAGTGAAATTTGAACTCCAACAATGACCGACATTTAGGTGAAACATTGTTGTTGGTTTAGTGACTTAAACGTAGAAACTACAACTTACGTCGCTAACCGACCATTTTACTTGTTTGTTAAATGTGACTAGCCATAAATTTTGCAAAATATCATCGTAAAATATTGAAGCTAGCTTTCTGGCGGAGTCAGTGGCTGTGGCAAGCGGAGGTCAGTAACCGGGGCAAGCTATCCGTTTATCACACGAGCTGTCTTCAATAGAAACGTTTCCAAACTTTAAAAGTACATGTCTGAGGAGAGGGATAGTCACTAGACATTTAAGTGATTAATTCGTTCAATAATTGGGTTCGAATTTCTTTCCTAACCCTTTCTTTTTTAGCTAGCAAAGCGTCAGCTTTGTTAGTCTAAGTTAACAGACAAAACTTTGAGCCCGTCTCAAAGTTCAACGAGTGCAAACTGCCACTTGAGGCTTAACCACTAAATTCGTTAAATGCCTACGCCATAAAAATTAGTTCTTATGTATTTCAAGAATATTGCAAACTCTGTCTGCGAGTTCATATCCTAGGTATTTTAGCTCACTTGAGCACATCGATCTTCAAAGACGTTGCAGACGACAATATCACTTTGTTAAAAATTCTAAAATATTTATCTCTTTGGATAGAAACAATGTGGAAAATGAAGAAATAACTTGTAACAAGCAATTTCTCCATTTTCTACAATGTTTATCGCAACTATTTTCCTGAGGGGCGTAAAAGGAAGGATTGTGTGGGAATGGGTTAACTCATTAGTTACTTTAACCTCGTTTCTTTATTATGACAACGTTTGACAAAGAAGATTATTTAACAAAACAATACTTTGTGAGCCTACAGTACTTTTCAGTACTTTGACTCTTATAACTGACTTATAATTACTTCTCTTAACCCTTTCTTGTTTTTTTTTTCTTCAAATGATTGAGTTACAATTGCATGTCGTAACTCTATCTTGTCTTTTGCCGATGACCGAGACAGAATTACTTCTCTTAACGCTTTCTCTTTTTTCATTATAATTTAAATTTTTCTTGTCAAATTTGAACGAAGCTGCAGACGACAACCAAAAGTTGGTGCAATGTGAAAAGTAACAATCTACAGGTTGGAAAAAGAAGATATTGCTTTTTACAAACAATTCCGTCTTTTCCCACAGTGTGTTCTTAAGTATAAATCACAGACACGTGGACTTGTGCATGAAAGGGTGTATTATATTTATCATGCCTTAGTGAATATACATTCAAAGAATAGATTAGAAATATATCGCTAAAACGCAGCTTCAACAAAGCTAACGCCGAGCCTATTTTATCTCGAAAAACAACAATAGCAAACAAAACGATGACTGATCCAATCGTCCATTTAGACAAGAAAGGAACTTTACACTCCGACACTTACAATATGCCTTTTTGTTTGGTTAGGTCAACCTTGGTTATTACATGGTACACAAGCTATCGCTCGTCCCTCTAACTGTCCTTCGACAGGAAGCTAGATTGACATACCAAACAGAGTTAGTATGTACAATATATGATTAGTAACATTTAACAAAATAGGCGTTGCTTTGAGACTTAAACGTCATAACTACAGCTTTTATATTCGTAGTTACGGAGGTTGACTGCCCCCCCCCCAAGAAAAAAAATGCAAATTGTAGATGTTGGAGTTCTAAGTTCATTTCTGGTCCAAATGGATGATTGGATCGGTCATTGGCTTTCTGATTAACAGCGGCGATACGTTGATCATAGATTATAGATTAGGGTAAAAACCTATCTTTTCAGAAGATGAAAGCTAGATGATCATAAACTCTACCAAATCTTCCACACTGGTTGGCCTGTGAGTATTGCACAAACAATTATCTATACCTTTCTCACGTCTAGTATTGGTCCTTTTCGCATGACGAAAGGAGATTAAAAAAATACATACTGTCTGCATCGAACTGCACGAAAATAGCATGAAGCTCTTGTAGGGTCAGCTGACCGTTGCCGTCAACATCTGCGAGTCTATACATCCTCCTTGCGGCTGAATTGGTGTCTTGACTGTCCTGCTCAACCGACTCTGTGTCAGTATTGTTCTGTGTCTGTGCTTGCGAAGAGTAGATCAGGCTGTTGAAAGAGATCGTAACAATAAAAAACTTGTGTGATAACCATATTCCACTCGCCAGTAAAAGTTGCGTCTCCGGTTTCCTTTCTGCAGAATGCTCTGTATGGACATTTGGAATCAAAGACTTGTCTTTAAACATGGAGGTTGAGACGATAAAGATAAATTGCTGGTTTCGTTCCCTTATCGCGGAAAATCTAATAAAATGGAGAGTCTGATGAGATTGGGTTTATCATTAATCATACCACATCCATGTTTAATCAACTTATCAGAAGATTCAGGGGTGGGGTGGGGGTCTTGAGAATATCATATAGTAGAAAACACTATTGAAATGAAGAAATTGGTACTGACAAACAATTTCTTCTTCAACAATTTTCGAGTCTTGAAGATAAAAGGAAGAGAGAGTTATCTTGGCAGTATAAAGTTTATTTCCTGTTTTCTTGCTTTTGTTCGACTTCAAAACGAAATAACCAATAGAATAAATCATTTTAAACAAAGTCTAAGAGCGAGCACAATATTTTCATGGATCGAGCTAGAATTGATTAACTAAAGTAATATCGTCGTAGGACGAGCAAAATGTCGTAGCTACAACTTTATTAAAGTTTCGACATTCTGTTAGTCAAGTCTAATTTAGTCTTACATTGGGGGATAAATGAAACGATTGTTATAATTCTTTATTGTTTTTGTGTTTTAGGCCGTTTTTCTTGGATACCAGATCATATGTTTATGTATAATTATTTCCTCTATCGATATATAAAGTTTTTGCTAGCCAACTTTGATAGCTTATGCTAGCAGACAAAATTTTGAGGTCTTCTCAGATTTCAATGAGTGCAAACTGCCACAAGCGGCTTAACTCCTAAATCCATTGAATGCCTATGCCATAAAAGTAGCTCTTGTGTATTTCAGGAATATTGCAAATTCTGACTGAAAGTTTATTTCCTAAGTATTTATGGCTCACTTTGACGATTATTGTGTTCAAAACGAGTCTTATCAGAGTATTCATTATGCATACTGCTTTGCAAGACCACATGAACTAACTTTATTCAAATTGTAGATAACTCCTTCACAAGCATGCTGCTTAAACCATTTCCACCCAATCCCGCTTTTTAAGCGTCTCGAGAAGAAGAAGACAAACATTTAGAAAACAGTGTGGACAATGAAGAAAATGCTTTTAACAAGCATTTTCTTAGATGTCCACGATGTTTTCTAACCTACAAGGCAAAGCTTTTCTAAATTTCACCAAAGTGAAATTGACAAATAAGATTATTTTACAAAACCATATAGCTTACAGTACTTTCAGGACTTTAATTGAAATATCGCGGTAAGTGCTAGTTACTTTTTTGTTTCGATCTTATTAAATGATTGATCTATTACGGCTGTCAATTAAAGAATCAATCGACCAATCAAATCATTCAGTTAGACCGGAAGTGAACTTTAAACTCAAACATTGACTCTTTTATGTGAAGCAATGACTTAAAGGAAGGTATCGATGTTTTTTCTTGTCACAGATTTTGATTATTCTTATTCCCTCTCGTATACTATTTTAGTACAATATTCTGAAAAGTAGTTTTTCTTAAATCAGTGGCCGTTTATCCGAATAGACAAGTAAAAAATTGCTGTAATGTACAGCAAAGTGAATTGTGTCGCCCTTAAAAATCAATATCTTGAGACAACCGGACAGTGGCAACAATTATCCGTGAAAGGATTGATGCGGGTGGGGCGCAAAAATGTTCAGTTACATGCACTGGCAAATTTACAGTGGATATAGTTGACAGCTTATGTAAGGTCCAAGTTGAAAGAGAAACATAATACCCCAGAAAAATGCTTCTAGAGTTCCGAGCTTTCATAGAACGGATGCTCTTGTGCTTGTGAACACACACATGAACATGCAAGTGCATATATTGAATAGTAATCCACTATGACTTATAAAATATTTCATGCAAATACCAACAACAACATTTACAACTGCACGAAAGCGAAAATGGTGAGATCACAATAGCTTAACAATTTATGCCAAATTAGTTATTTTTTTGTTATTTCGAAATTCATCCATACATGTAGTTGTAATTGTCCAGACAAAATCGGACGGACTAAATGAGTGGCCAACAGATGCACAAATGCACCCACACCGAGCTGTCATTGTGACAACTATGCCTCGCTTACCGCACGTCGGCTGGAAAAAAATGAAAAAGCCAATGGTATCTATAAACTTTTAGTAAAATGAAATTAACATAAGTTGGAGTACTCTTCCATGAACAACAGCAAAACTAAAATTTCAAAAAGGCAAAGTTTTACAGAAATACCTGTCATTATTTTATTTAGAGTTGCCAATACTGTTGTTTGACTTGTATGAACACTAGAGGTACATAAGTTTGATTCACTATACTGGCCTGAACTTTACCACAGAAATATAATGGGATTTAAATTATCTTTTTTTTCAAACAAGAAGGGATTTTGACACTTTCAGAGAAAAAAAAAGTTTTTTTTTCGAAATATGAATCTTGTTTAATACTTCTTACATTACACTTACCCTATATTTGGGACAAATTGAAATAAAAATGTTTCCATGTTTCTATACGCATGAGTGACAAATTATCATTCTGAAATATGTGTTTTTTCATTGAATGAGATTAAGTGTGATTCCCCAACAGTATTCAGTTATACTGTGGTGGCTGGTGCAGCTAGAAATGGCTTTCTGTTGTTTCTTACACAAGTACGACAAACATTTCATCTGAGCTACCTGCGGCCCATACAAGTTAGTCATACATGTTATGATTTGGTTGAAGATGAATAAGGCATGCCACAATAACTTTTGTAAATGTCACATGAAAGTTTGCTGAGATGATGATTAATCCTACAACCAAAGAATTGAGAGTCATGTATTACTGGCTGACTTAACCGGGTTGGCATTTGAAGAATTAGTTAAGCTCATTGAAGCCATGACATTCATAAGCTTAAAAATCTTTGAGAAAATTTGGGGGGAAAAAGCTAGGTAAGTATTTTTTTTTTTTTTTTTTGAATTAGGTTGAAATTGATGCATAAATGCACAAGTTGTAGTGAGTGATGAAAAGTGAGTTTTGTCTTTACAGGTTTTCATTGCTTACCATAACTTGTGCATGTATTGTAGTATAGAAAGGAAAAAGTTTAAGGGAAAGTTAATGGTTGAAGACAAGGAAGAATGGATGCTCATTGAACACAACACTATGACAATGGCCCCAGTGGCGTTTGTCCGGTGGATCTACAAATTAAATGAAAGTACAAAAGAGACAAAGTGAACAAGATGTGTTTGTGAAACACATATGCCTCTGAAACGACTAATATTTCAGAAGTTTGGCTTTTACAGACGACCATGACCTTGTCACATGACCCTGGCACCAGCAAATGTGTATCATGGAGATCTATCATTATGCCAAATATGAACATTGTATCTTGAATAGGTTTGAAGTAATGAGCAGTGAATAATTTTTGGTGAAGTTTTGCAGATAGACAGACAGAGAGATGGGCAATCTTGGGAAAAAAGAAGACATTTCTTCATCTAATCTGACAATATTTGAAAGAAAAAATGCCTTTTTTTTAATTATTTGCACTTACTATTATTGTTTACATATTTTTTTAACAATTTGAACCAATATCAAATTTTATATATAAATAGAGGGTTAAAATTGTTTTAACCAGAGGTGAATTTGGTATGATCTTTTAAGAATCTTAAGACTTTTTATCGAAATATATTGCAAAACTCAGATGGAATTCTACACTGTGGTGTGATATATTTCGATTTAAAATCTGAGATTTCTTAAATTTTTCATTCGTAAAGAAAGCACCTGGGCAGTTTGAATTAGGTATAATGAGGTATTAAACTTGTCTACTACACATGTATGATTAACAGAAATGAGTGAATTTCAACAATAAGCAAGTTTCAAAAGTTTGGTCTTGTTAGATTACCTTTGCCTTGTTACATGACTATGACTTGGGCATCTGCAGATGTGTATCTTTGAAATATACTATCTTGCCAAATATAAGCATTGCAAGCTTAATAAGCTTTCAGTAATTAGCAATGTAAAGTATTTTAGTTAAGCTTTGCAGACAGACAGATGGATGGACAATGGTAAAACAATAGGCCCCAGATGTTAGTGATAAAGGGGGCACAAAAAAAAATGTTGAGAAATCAAGTAATGGAGTCTGAAAGTACGAAAATGACAAAGAGTGTAAATATTGTAGACTCAGCGAGTTTTCATTGGAAGAGCCCTAATTATGATCGTTATAAATCAGTTACGTATTTTCAAAAAAGACAACTATGTGCATACAAGTTACAGAAACAATTAAAAAATCGACATTGGTTGCAAGTTTGGAAGGTATTTGCAAGTTTAGGAAGGTGTTTGCAAACTGTTATAGATGGTATGCGTGAATGAATTTTCAACAAAAATGCCAATGCTCGGCTGTTGATTGCTGGATAGTGGATAAAATATATTAGTAGGGAAAAGGCATGATTTTTAGCAAAATGACAATTCTTTAATTCCTTGATAATAGTGCACTCCACTTTCTAATGTGAATGTAGGTCATCAAAGTATTCGAAACGTTTGATGCTTCAAGTGTCTTTTGATTGAGGAGAATAAAATAATGCGAAGCGATGTCAGGGGGTTGAGGCGTCACTCTTATTGTCAATAAACCGGCTTCTTTGTTTTGGTGTGGTATTGTCATTGCACACATAGGAATTTTGTTCGCGGCTGGTCTTTCCCCTAAAATTCCTTGCCAAATCATGTCAGAATATTCAAGGCAGTTGTTTCATCAGCACTCCGATATTCTTAAACCAACCAAATTATGTTTCATAAATGAAGGAACACTGACTTGAAAAACAACAACAACAACAATACCAAACAACAACAACAGCAATTTTATATACGGAGTAAGGTCACCCAGCAAAGTACTTCTGGGTGGTTGTACCCTAAAGTAGTCCATTAAGAAAAATTATTAAGTCCTTTTCAAGAAGGCAGGGTGCATTAAATAGGTATTTTTGTCTTGCTATTGTCACCAGATCTTTTGAAATACATTGTCTTGCAACAAATGAGCTATAAAATGCTCTCTTTTCCAGGACTATTTCTTGTGTATGGATGCTGATGACTCCCAAGTTGATGTCAATGTGTCGACTGCTTTTGGTTGGAATTTAACACGGTACGTGTGTTTGACATGATTTTGTGAAAAATCCAATCGGTGATGGTAGGGTCAAACACAGATATTTCAAGATACCATTGTGTTATAGATACACTTTGACTGCAGTTACATCTCAACGAATATTTTGGAACCTGTGACAGTTCGGCAAAAATGTGGAATTTACATGTATTTATATAGGAGGAAATTTTAGTGAGATGCCACCTAAATGCGATTCGTAGTGATTTTTTTGAAATTCAATATCTCAGTGAATTATCAAGGTATCTGCTTCAAATTTGGAATACAATTTAGTCACATCATGGAAAACTAAATGGAACTTTGATTTTATTGCTGGTGAGTCAAATTTTCAAAATTTAATTAGATTTTAATTTAACAATTTTAAAATCAGTAAACCTGTCAATAACTGACAAGTACCAGCCTTTCTACTGCATTTAGACTGTCCCAATATGCAGAAATTGCCCACTTCTAGAATTATATTTTCATTTTAGTCATTCTCTGACTTAAAACTGAATCCAAACCAATTTTAAAAGTTTAAATTTTGTTTTTAAATTGTTTGAAAAAGATTAAAACTGGCCAAATATGGCAAATTTTAGCATGGGTGTTCATTAAAGTCAAAATAGGCTGTCAGTTTTGTTATAATGAAATTGCACATGCCTCATTTGGATAGAAAGTATTAAAAATGAGAAATATTTGATTTTGTCTAGGATTGTTCTGAAATCTCCTGTCAAGCTGCGGTTACGCTGAAAATGGAGTTTTGAATTGCACTGCCAGCCGACTGGTCTGAGAAACCGCAGCACTTTTTGCGAAATAATTGTTGATGGGCAAGCAACCGCCATGTCAAAAGCTTCATCCATTGGGGACGTCAGCTGCCATTCTTTGCATCCATTTGATATGACCTCATTCCAAGAGCAATCTTCCTAATAAATGGATCATTTATGTATATTTTCAGACTTGAAACTCAATACCTTCATGGTTGAAAGATGGTTTGAATTCAACCACCAATACCTCCAAGATACATCAAAAAAGACTCCCTGACTCTCCTGGACATACACAGCAAGTCCCAGAGTGGCATATAGTGGTTGCTTTCCTATGAAAAGGTAAATCAAGGAGTGTCCAATCCCCCCCCCCCCAACCCCCATTCCCAACCCCTACTTTTCTTATTTTTTTCCTAAACAACAACAACAACATTAGATGGCTTACATAGGATAATAACTTGAACAGGCCTGTGTGTTTCAAATTAGGTCTGAGTTTAATTGTTTGGATGCACATGAATTGAGTTCAAGATCTTTGTCTATACAATTCAACTGAGATGTATTTTAATAACACAACCCCTTGATCAAATCATTATCTCAATCCTTACATTGATTTGATGTATATCACAATATTGATAGAAGGTCAGTAATTTCTATCTTGAGAACAAAAATCACATGAAAAGCTTCAGTTCAACAATCAATTTGTTTAACAAAACCATGGTATATATGAATGTGATAAAACATATTGTCACATGGAAAATGACGCGAGTTAGTTTCTTCGCTCTTGTGAGTCGCGCCATTTTCACTGTTCGAAGTATGAATTTTTCTAAGAATAGCTGCTATACCCATGCAAAGGACAAAAAAACTTCCATTAACACTAAGAATGTATGAAACTTCGTGGAATTTCAAAATAATTGTGAAAAAATGCACTTGTAACAGCTTTTCGACAAATGCTGAAATCCTGGCTCAGACGCAAGCCAAGCCGCAAAACATGTCTTTGTTTGGGGATAGCTTATTTGATCCTAACCACTATACCTGTGGCTAGAGTTGTATTTTGTTGATGCACTAGAGCCAAGAATTTAGAAAAATGACTTTATTTGAATCTTGTAAAAAAATTGGGTTTCATTTAGGAGTAAGGTCACCCAGCAAAGTACTTCCGGGTGGTTGTACCCTAAAGTAGTCCATTAAGAAAAATTATTAAGTCCTTTTCAAGAAGGCAGGGTGCATTAAATAGGTATTTTTGTCTTGCTATTGTCACCAGATCTTTTGAAATACATTGTCTTGCAACAAATGAGCTATAAAATGCTCTCTTTTCCAGGACTATTTCTTGTGTATGGATGCTGATGACTCCCAAGTTGATGTCATTGTGTCGACTGCTTTTGGTTGGAATTTAACACGGTACGTGTGTTTGACATGATTTTGTGAAAAATCCAATCGGTGATGGTAGGGTCAAACACAGATATTTCAAGATACCATTGTGTTATAGATACACTTTGACTGCAGTTACATCTCAACGAATATTTTGGAACCTGTGACAGTTCGGCAAAAATGTGGAATTTACATGTATTTATATAGGAGGAAATTTTAGTGAGATGCCACCATACGTGGTGGAGAGCTTTTTAAGATAGATAATAGACGATATATTTGTTTCATTTTTAGCTACGGCGTCAAGGTCTTTCAACTGTTACTGTAATTATTATTACTCACACATTGCTTCTTTTTTAGATTGATTATTCCACATATTAGATTCAATACATACATTAAATGAAATCATATCATACATATGCATTTTTTTCAAATAAAAAGGGTTTTAAACTACAAATAGTAGCAAGATTGTCGCTTTCATTTCTTGATCATGAGTTTTGATGGGAAATAGATCACTAGAATATTTCAGTTAACCCATAACCAGACAGAAAAGCTAAGATATGTCCAAATTTATGGAAGGTGCAGACGATATTTTACATTCTTTTAACTTGTTGTTTGGATACATTGTGAAAAATGAAGAAATTGTTTGGTGCATACAATTCCTTCATTTTCCACGATTTTTCCCGTAATTCTTTCTTTAGGGGTGTCACAAAAGCGTCATTCTGTAGGAACGGAAAGATTTTTTTGTTTTTCTTTCTTTGCGTTATGGGTCTAAAACCTCATTAATAATCACACCATACAAATATGTGAAGCAGGTTCACAAATCATTGTGATATTTTAGGTTCATACCAAATGAAAACAAACAAACAAAAATAATCTCTTTATGTCGTAAAATTTAATGCAATCAAGAAAAAGAAAAGCATTTTTTTACTAGATTTAGGTAAGGTTTTACGAATCTACTTTATGCTCAGACAAATAAAAATGTTAGGTGATGGAAATGGTGTTCATTGAAGTATAAAAAATCAACTATTCGAAACGTTGTATCCTGTTAGATGGAATTAAAACTAAATTATTTGAACTTACCAGACTAATGCTGCGATAGTGAATAAGTATTTGGTCATGGCGTGTTGACACTGAAATAAAAGGAAAATAAAAACTTGTCAGGCGAAAAGGATTCTGTTTTGAGTTCAAAATAACAAATGCTTGAATAAAAAATGAAAAAAAAAAAAAAAAAAAAAAAAGGTCAAACAGAGGTCAACCAGTTATCCAAAATAATAATATGGCAAGGTATAATGGTCATACTAGATTACGATTTTAAACAAGATGGGTTTGTGAAACACCATGCCCAAGTAATAGTCTTTTGTCGGAATTGAGACCATGATAAATAACCTTGTCCTTCATGCATGATCCTGATCATTCAACCAGCCGATGCCAATTAATGCTATAAACCTATCTTCCAAATACGAGCCATGTAAATTCATTGATGTTTGAATAAGAGCAAAGCACTTTGTTTTTGCGTTAAACTAACAACTCGCAAACAGACGGATAGACAGACTGACAGACGAACACAGGAAAAACAATATGCCCCCGGAATTATTGATATGGGGTCACAGAAAGCCATCCAGAAGCGCACGTTTCGAGCCGGATCAGCTACATAGTTTGAGCTTTCTCAATACGTTTAGCATTTACAAGGAGGTCCTTTTTTCGCCGGACGAGGAACAGCTGTGGCAAACACAAAAGGAACAACTTAAAGATATTTGAGACTTGCAATTTTTGAGTTTTAACGACATCCGAACTTTGAAAAAAAATATGCAATGTTATGCTTTCTGTTATTATCCTTTGCGTTATAATGAATTAGCAAATTTTATTACCCCGGACGAGTCTCGATTCCAGAACCCCTACGTTCGTCTATCGGATATATCTTTGTCTAAAGTATTCGAGTATAAACAAGACTGAAAGATGTATTTCAAGATTAGCGTTCGGGCTAACGTCAGATTTATGTGCAATCTCGGATGAAATTTGCAGTCCATTCTAAACAAACTGATGCAAAAATATTTTCCTGTCAAAATAAGGGAATAAACCTTCTTTACCACATTTGTTCTTACAGGTCTGCAAACATACTACACATTTCCAATATTTGACGAACTTGGAAATGTTTCCCGCAACTTCTTTCAATTTTGACCAGTCTCAAATTTTCGTCATCTGGTGTAAGGTTTAAATTTGAACCCGGCTTTGAACATTTCTTCTATAAATTTGAAAAAAAGTCAGATTTGACTTTATTATATTACACATATAGTTATTTACACATTCCCGCACTTTGACGCTTTTCAATACCCTTCAAAATGACAGCTTTGGAAAACATAACGGAAAAAGAAGAAATGGCTCGTTACATAAGACAAAGATTTTAAAGATTTCATCAACTGAAATATGCCGTCTGCAACTTCTTATAATGAGGACTGGTCTAAATTTGTATCGTGTGGTAATGGGTTAATTAAATGACTGTGAAAGAAGGGGTCTTTTACGCTGAAAAAAGAGTAAAGAAAAGGCAAGGACGACTCTTTTACATTTACTATCCGTAGTCCAGAAAGAATATCGGGACTTGGTATTTTTTGAAATGTAAAATCTTTGATGAAGTTTGAACGTTTCTAATTTCACCCGATTCTGCTCAATGGCACTTTTATACGCCCAAAAGAAAAAAAACTTTGAAAAACTTTGTGGAAAATGAAGAAATTGCTTCTTAATTTCTTCTTAATCCACAATTTTTTCTTCTCCTTAGGTAAATTGTCGTCTTCAACTCCTTCGAATTTAGACCTGTCTTAAAATTTGCCCCGTGGTAATGGGTTAAAACAAGAGCATTATCGGATGGACGATATTTGAAGAGTTTACGTGTCTCAGAAGTGAGGCGGCAAACTCGTAATTGACTGATGGCACCCAATCGACCAATCAAATCATTCATACAGTCCGGTTTTAACTACGACAATGGCACAAAGTTCACCTCCGTTCTAATTGAATTATTTGATTTGTCTATTTAATATTTTGATTGACAGCCGTTATTTGTCAATTCCGCCCGACCCATTCAATATGGTTGGCAAGGGGCATAACCTTGTAACAATATTTTCTCAAACCGTGCCTATAAAATTAAGGTCGTAGAAAGAAATTTGACATACAATATTCTTTGGCGGAAAGTGATCGACCATTTACTTAAAATAAAGTTGTTTAAAGTGTCCGTTATATCCTTTTGAATTAATCTTGGCATATGACTTGCTTTTCCTGACTGTCTGTTTTATATGAGCTCAGCAGTTTTACAGATTTATTCAATTTTGATTGACATATGTTCTAGTAATGCTTCTTCCCTTTTCTTTAGCAAAATAAACTTTAACAATGTAATTTTAGTTTCGTCTATTAAGATTCAAGTGTTATGCTTGGCTGTTTGTAGTTGTTTTGTTTTTTCGTGTTGTGGTTGTGAACAAAATTTTGAGCACGTAAGTATTTTGTGTGTTTGCACATAAAGGAGTTTTATTACAATTTTACTCAAAACTGGTAAAATAGTTGCTTTGTTTTGCTTAATGGCATTGGTTTATAAGAAATGAAAAGAATGATTTTTGCTGTCATCGAGGCAAAACCTTAAAGGGAGGTATCGATGTTTCTGAAACCTAAATAAGAAAAAATTACCAAGTGTCGAAAAATAGACTCAAGCGAACATTTAATACTTTAAGTTAGGTCAGGTATTGTCTTGGTGGTAATCTAGTAGACCTAAAGTGGCTTTTAGTGGTTATATCGGAAAGGTTCAGCGGAATTCCAGGTTATTTTTAGACATCACGGAATTCGGCTCTCGACATCGAATGACCTCATTTGCATATGACCCATAGTCAAATGAACGATACAAATTTACGTCCTAAATCATGTCACATGAAAGGACTGATTTTTAAAGACCGGCTAGCGAACATAACTCCTGATGACGTAACGATGGCGTTGGTTTGATGTAATTTGAACTAAATGCAAGGTTCCAACGGTTATTCGTGCCACGTGAATGCCCTTAACTGTCTCTGATTAATCTAAAAATAGATTAATAGGCTATTAGGGAAATACCCTGCTTTTTTCAGATCAGCGACCTCATTTTTTTTTGCAAAACAACTTTGCGGCATATTGTATTCAAATAGATTATGGGAGGAAATAAAAAATAATTAATATCTGTGTCATGAAAAAAACATCGATACCTACCTTTAAGCTAAAACCTTAACTACACTAATGTATGATTCCGCCTCGCGTATTCTTGCAATATGATGCAATGTGATGAAACCTTAAGGAACACATTCTCTTCTTTTCTTAATATTAATTGTGGCTTCGAATGATAAATAACATTTTGTAATTTTACAACCTCGTAACTAAAGCTTTACTAAAGCTGTAGTTACGAGGTTTCCTAATAACACAAACGATTTCTGGCAACGGATGGTGTTCAAATGCAGAGTATTTGAATTGAGAATAACGATTATCATGGCATTTATACTTTGACATAAAATCATTTATTTTCAAGTTCATCATGGTTGTCATTATTTATTTCTAGAGGATGATGTCGCAATTATATTCGGTAACTAGCCGCGGTCATAGTTCATTTGGTAGATTATCGGACTCTTAATCAAAAGAACCAGGGCTCGATCCCCGGCCGCAGCAAATATCCTTACCGACATTTGTCTCGCGTGTGTGTGTGTGTGTGTGTACTTACGTTTATTGATCGTCGCTACTGTAGCACATGCCCATATGAGCGACGCCCCAAGAAGACGGTTAGTTGTTACGGAGGATAGTGCAAGGATACAGGACGAAACTGCTGAGGGCTCCGCCTGGTACTTTAACGTGCTCGATAGAAGGCACCGTCACAAGGGGCTTCGGTTTTACGTCTCATCCGAAAGACAATTAGTTTTTTAGTTGATATGGTCAGGCCAGGGCTCGAATCCGTGAACTTGAGGTTTGAAGTCAAGTGCTCTACCAAATGAGCTAATCGGGGCAACATTTGTCTCCCACCAATGGGTGGATAGTCGTAATCTTAATTGGGGACGAGGAGCTGGAGACTCGGAAAGGATAAAGTGGTATTGTGAGAATTACCCGGAATCCATGGTTATTGCTCCATTCGCCACGATATGACTGAAATACTGTTAAAAGTGGCGTTAAATCCCATTAAATCAATCAATCTTTTTGGCAAATG
Organism: Fragum fragum; assembly: GCA_946902895.1. NCBI lineage: Eukaryota > Metazoa > Mollusca > Bivalvia > Cardiida > Cardiidae > Fragum > Fragum fragum. The sequence goes on from OX336380.1 coordinate 38,931,775, forward strand.
GCTAATGTATTAACACAGTTTTAGGCTTTTAGGCGTTTAACCCATTCCTAAAGGACAAATATTTAGACTGGCTGCAGACGCCAAAGCAAAGTTGGTCTAAATTAGCATTTTAGAATATTATTATGTGGTAGAAAATATGAGAAAAGAAGAAATAGCTTATTACAAGCGATTTCTTCCTTTCTCCGAATGTTTTCCTTATTAATTTATTCAACACATAAAAATGTGACTATATTGTAATGGTTAATGATGTAACTCGTGAATTATACGAAATGCCAATACACCTTTACGCTTTTAATTGAAAAATGTTTTACTCTACACAAATAAGTGTTCAAAGATTGTAATGAAAGTAGATGTAGTTTATATCGTTAAATAACGTTAAAACTACATATCTGCAGAAAATATCTTTTGAAAAATAGCCAGAAATAGAAAGAAATAGCGGGAATAAATCAAACAAAACTTACTTACCTTTGCTATAAAAACTTGTATAGCAAAAATAAAGTCTGGTTGAAGATATATACAAGGCGCTGGATGGTTAGGCATTTTATATGTCTCTCAGATCGGACAGTCCAGATGTTCTTTTAATAAGCTGAAATTATTTTGACCTTTTATTGTTTTCATGTCTTTAATTACAGAAAAAAGTATGATATAACAATAAAAATGATATTATATATCGTCGATACATATAAATACTTTATTCTAATTTCATGACATATACTATTATTAATTGCAATTGTAAAAGTTGGAATAACTTTTTACAGCTGTATAAATGAGAACAACTTTAACACTTGTCATGCTGAACCCGGAATATCCCTTTTTTTGGCAGGACATAAGTGCAGCCTGATCACCTTAAATGCCAGAAAAATTCATAAGATCAATTTCCAAACTATATGTTAATCCAGACAACCAGACCTACAGTACCATCAGCGCTTTGATTCTCTAACACGGAATTTATTCAGCATGATGAGGGTTACAATGCCCATTCTGATTTTGCTGGTTTGCTCATTTTTCATAGTTTCATACTCAAGTCGAGAAAAACTCCATTTACTTAGTTTCACTAACTTTCGGTTGACACTTACTTAATCTTAAACAACTTTTGCGCGTCTTACCTAAAGAAAGTCAATCAGCAGGTTTCTACAAAAACCCGCTTGGATTTCAACGATTATGTATTTTATGGACTTCATACATTCGATTTTGATCAAAATTTATTGTCACTAAAAAGAATGCAGAGTAAATCGATTTTCTATTATCGAAAAGGCGAAGTAACAGAAAAGCGCTCTTATCTGTGTCATTGATATATGTTACATGTCTTTGCTGTTACAGGACTTTGATACAAAATTGATTTTTGAAGAATATACAGTTAAACTTGTACTAAGCAACCACTCTAGGAACGGCCAAAAGTCAATCGTTTAAGAGAATGGACCCTTAATGCATTCTAATTATGTAGGATCGGTTCGGCTGCGTACCTGAATCATTTCAGGATTCTCACTTAATCCTGTGTTAATGGTACTCATTAGGGTCGTCTAATTGACACGATTCAAATGAGCTACAACAACAATGGATTTAGGTACGAATTATTTTTAGCAAATACGATCACTTCGCTATGATAGCTTTTCATTTTTAAAAGGGTTTTCGATTGTGGTCGCTTTAAGAAAGTGGTCGCCTAGTAGAGGCGGTCGCTCTAGTAAAGTCGTCTGTGCGTCCCTGTGTGTGATGGAATACAACATAAATAAAGGTAGACCCTGCATATGCTATACCTTAACAAAAAGCTTTTCCGAACAAAAGCATTTTATAGAGAAAGATAATACTTTTTAGACAGGCTTCGCTTATGAAGAATGGTGGAAGGGTTTCCCTCGGCGACTGTTTTATAACTTCGTTCCAATTAAAATCTAACTGTTAAATTCTTAACAGGAATCACAAAAAATACCATTTCTAGATCGAATAGTTATATAAAAGATGGAACAAAAATTACAACTGACATATATTACTAAACTACGAACAACAAAAGAACTAATCCGTTACCATATACACACACGCACATAAATAAAAAAGTACACACATACATTCGTACTTGACAGTGACAAAAACTATCTAAGCACTCTGTTGAAATATGTTAAACAGAATACACACACACACACATTCGTACTTGACAGTGACAAAAACTATCTAAGCACTCTGTGGAAATATGTTAATAAGTATAGAGAAGGCATGTTTTCAAGTACTACAACTGACAGTAAATGTGAGTTGCTTGTCTTATAAAATAAGTAAAAAGGATAAAAATTGAATTTGTACATGTACATTTGTACGCCTACGACTGCAGCCTCTTGAATAATTATTATTATTAATATAAAACTCAGAACTAAATGCATCTTAGCACTTACTATTAAAATGTCATCATAACGTCTAAAATGTTTAATCCATTTGACGGACAATGACGATTTGGACGCCACTCAAGAAAAACAACTGTGAAAACATTGTGTAAAATGAAGAATTGCTTGTAACAAGCGATTTCTTCATTTTACACAATGTTATTGTAAAACGGAAAGTTGAAAAGTAAAAAAATACATAAACTTTAATTTGTCGTCTGCGACTTCTTTTAATTTGAAACAGTCTAAAATGTTGCCGTCTGGTTTTGGATTAGTTAGAAAGGTAACTACCGGCGTTTCAGATAATGTCAGGTTTCTAGGTAGATTATTCAATCGGCGTATATATACAAAGTTTTCCGCGAATATGGTACGAATAACGGACCTAGATTTTAAGTAGCAAATATGCTGTTGTTACATGAATATATTTCAAATGTTTCAGTTTAATCACCAGACTCTCTTCAAAATATGTTCGCTAATGAATATAAGTTTTAAAAGCCACCTGACTTCTTGATTTTAGTTTTGGCTTTCTGTATGTTCGATAAACAAAATTTAGCATTCGCGACTGTCAATCAAAGAATCAATCGACCAATCAAATCAATTTTTATAGCGGAAGTGAACTCTGAATGTGGCCGACATTTATGTGATGCAATTTTGGTGGCTTGGCGACTTGATTGTTGATTGATTGATTGGATGGGGTTTAACGCCGCATTTAACAGTATTTCAGTCATATCTCGACTGGAGCGCCTAACAATGGATTCCTGGTTTTTCTCACACCAGTACTACCACTACATCCTTTCCTAGCCTCCAGCTGCTATCCAACTTAGGTTTACGATTATTCACCCAGTGGTGAGAAACATTTGTCGGAAAGAATATGTGCCGCCGCCGGGGATCGAACCGATGACACCCATGATTGGGAGTCTGGCGAGCTACCGAATGCGCTATGACGGCGGCTACGACTTTAACGTTGTAACCACAGTTTTTTCAAATGTAGTTACAAAGTGTAGGTGGCAGACCCACCATTAATAAAACACTTAAAATTGATCAATCAAAAGGCTTAGTTTATAAGAATAGAGGTCATTGATCTAGTCAACACCTTAGTTAATTATTAAAGGAAAATTCGATTATACAATTTTAATGATTAATAATATTCTTTTTTAGTAGTGTTTGACAAATGGAGCAATGTATTATCATTTCTTTGTTTCCAAATAATTGTGATAGACTATTTCGCGAACGCTTAACTTAGTTAAGTACGTTTTTCGATTCCAGTAAATTGTTTTTCAAAAATGCCTTGACAAGTGAACACTATACAAGATGATATGAATACTCTTAAAAAGGTTAATTCTTGTTATATCCTAATTAGATACTGCTTTTCTATGTTTGAATTAAGTTCTAACACACTGATATGTGTAATGTATGGACAATGTTACACTCGTGTAATACCTATGCAAATACTCTGAGACCTATAACGACAGTTCCAAATGAGTTTACAATCGGTTAATATAATACATCAATCGCTGCTGTCAAAGAATCAATCCGCCAATCAAATCATTTAATTAGACCGGACTTTAAATTTGAATCGTGTCATCAATCGACATTTATATGAACCATTTTGTTGGCTTGGAGACTTAAACGCTTGTTCAAACTGTCGTTATGCAGTTTAGGTTGCAAACGCACAATTTTACTGATACTGACCATGAAATTTGCGAATACACGCCGTTTAGTTTATACTAATTTATTATAGTTCGATTGCGACGAAAGCTTTTAACTTATAGAGTCGCTCTCGAACACTCACATTCCAGATGTTTTCAGGTACCCGAAAAAAGAAGAAGTGGCTGAACCCCACTGCTATCCACTTCTACTGCTTCGTTGACTGGTTCTGTCTATTAATTGTCTTGCCTATTAACACATCCCGGAGATAGTGGGGCTCGAACCCGTGACTTTCAGATCACGAGTCAAGCACCTATAAAACTCGGCCATCTCAATAATCGTTAATTAGCAAAATATCGATAAATTATAAGATTTTCGTCGATTAATCGTTAGTTTCAGTGCATATTATGAATAGAATATCGAATTTGTATTTAAAAAGAAATCGCCATTTCATAGACATTAACAAAAAACAACTTTGCAATACCTTTTTTATTTTAAACCTATTTAGACCGCCTAAAAAAGGTTACACGTATAGTGTCAAATCAACATAAACTTACGTCTTTGTGGGGGCCATTTTGTTTTTTTGCCAAGTGGAGAAATATGTTCGACTGCGTCACAAAATCTACTTCCGAACAGAATGAATATTGCGGAAAAATAAGCATTGTGTAAGGCTTTCAAACGTACATTGACATTGTAAATAAAATGATTAACTATTTGATGTTTTATTCACATTGTGCAAAGTAATAGTAAAACAGAAACACATATAAACTTACAATAAGAATATTGGGATAAAAAGAAATAAAAACAAATTTCGTCATGAGAACCTGCTAGCAATCAGAGAACATCGGAATTTCTGGCAACGTTCTGGAGTTTACCGATTCAACTTTGGGAATCCCTAAAGTCGTCGCAAACAAGTGAAGGTTCAAAAGAATTTATAGCTTTTGTGAATTAAATCAAACGTCGAAGTAACATAGTTAGCTTTAAATACACCGAATTCGTGCAGTAGACATTTCTATTCATTTATATCTCTTGAATTGTCACATAAACAATTGAAATATCCCACAGGCACAAGTTCGGGTCACGGAACTTAAGAGTATATGACGTCATCGACCTTCATGACCTTTAAGATAAAGAATGAAAACAAACATGCCAACAAAAATGGTATATCACTCATATTTCTAGGCAAAATTTGTAGAAAGGTTTGAAAGCCAAAAACTCTGTTAGAACAATGAAACAGATTTAAACATTTTTTTTATCATCTGCTTATACAAATTTATCAAATTTGCTTTATAATGTGTATTTATGTCCATTTTTTACATCGATTCTCCAATTACTACATTTAGATATAAGCATGGCTGGCACTTGGGAACTTTCTTTTTTGGGACAGATTTTCTGTCTCAGTCTGAAGAATGATTTTTGAAAAGTTTATATATAGAGTTTTTCCGCAATTTCAAATAAATCATGGCTGCAGAGTCATTGTTTTTATTCTTGTTTTTAATGGTATCAATTTAAAGATGGGCTTTAAAATCTTTGAGAAAAATTCAAACAATCTTATCTTTACAAAAACTTAATTTGGTGTATTTGTGTAGACTTTTTTTCGCATTGTTATGAATTTATGACCGTTTTCACGTCCTGTGTTGTTGATCTATCAGCAATCTCTGTTAACCCAAGTATTTATTGTCATTGTTTATCAGACTTGCATGAAAACAAAAAAAAAAGTAATAGAGTGTGTCACGAGATAGATTTACAGTGTCTTATTGAACATGTGTCCGACAGTTGGGAAAAGCTTTGAGCTTAAGTTACATGGGATTGTTCTTTTAGCACAATTAATAATTACGGAACAATTAGTAATTACAATAACAGTAGGTTTAATTGTACATCCAATATATGTAAAATGAATAGTCTTAATGTAGTTCAACTTCAATACACGAGATCAATTATTAGTCCATTTTAACCAACTTGTTATTTTAGATCTGTTGTCAGTACATGTACCAGAAATATCTTTTTGTGCTCTCAAGGTGTATCAATGGAGGTGATGTTAGTGACACTATTTGTACTTTTGGTTGCTTTTTGTGATTTTTTTAAATCATATAGCTTTACTGTTATAAAAATACCAAGGTATTGTCAGTGTAGTTGTATTGGTACTTAGACATTGTGGCAACTCTTAACACTTGTCATATTACTTTCTAATTTAGGATAATTGTGTTTTACTAGAAACCTGGCATGCTTGTTCACTATCAAAGAGAGCAATCTTTACTACCATCGGAAATGCATTCTGGCAATGATTATTCTCTTTTTACTTGCTCTTATTTCTTGCTTTCCCATATCATTCAATACCTATAGCCAAGTTTGATCAGGATCAATGTAAAGAATGTTATGGCTGACATGAAAGCAACTCACTTGAAACTTCTAATGCTGGTGTCTATACATGCGTTTCTAAATTAACAGAATATCATATTAAAACAGTAAAGTGTGTGTATATATATATGTTTATGTGTATTGTGTATAGTATTTATTAGTATAATTGATAACGGGTTGAATCCAGAGAATATTTTTACTGGTATTATCTAACTTCAAGTACACATTTACTGAGAAACTATCCTAAGGTTGAAAATCTGTATCATTTACTCATATTTCCTAAACCAAGCTGCAAATACATTTACTACCTAGATGAGAGAACAAAGGTGAAAAGATGGTGACTTATCCCTTTAGGATGGCATCCAACAATTGCAGGTAGTGTCCTTTTAACATTCATTGCAAGTCTGTTAGAGAAATAGATCTACAAATAAAGATCTAGAATATACTGCAGTAGCATACAACTAAGTACAAGCTCTCCCGAAAAAATCCGATCTTGTTAAGAAGTACAAGATAAGGTTCAGGACTATCTCTCCAAAATACAATTAGGGCTCTTGTCATAGAAACTCTCTTAACTGTGTACAAAAATACAATACTTCAACACATATTACTTTTATAAAAAAGTTGAACATATTACTTTACATGTCATATCAGTGCCAAAAAATAAACACCAGTATGGTGTACATCATCTGTAACAGTCCTTGATCAAGGCAAGAATGGTTTACTGTTCTCTTTGCCCGTTTTAGGCTTTTGCCATTTTCATATTATTACATAGATCTACCCGATCTTACAAACTCTCACAACTTAGACAAATTCCAACAATACTCACAAAGAATGTGCTGGCAAAGGAAAGGAATCCAACTCTGGACCTTTTGATCGTGAAGTCAACGCTCTACATCAATGTTTAGTAGAAGTTTAATATATTAGGTACATAATGACGTCTCATTCACTATCAGTGCATTTGAATTGACCAATCGCTGCCCCCGCCGACTTACTCCGTTGGCCCCGCCAATGGACTCCAACAGGAAGTCCCACTTCGACATTTCACGGCATTTTTTTACAACATTTACAGCCATTATTATGTAACAAAAAAGTAAAATGGTTGGTTGGCACCCTAAACACCGTAGCTACAGCTTAAATAAGCTGAGGTACGACTTTTAACCAAGCAAATGTTTAACAGAAATGTCGGCTTATTTCGGAGTTCAAAGCTCAATTCCGGGCTGAATTATTGATATGATTGGTCCGTTGATTCCTTGATTGTCAGCCGCGATTGGTCTATATAAGTACTATAAAAAATTCTTACACACCCCCGAATTAAATAATTTCTAAAATTTTCCTCTCTACATCTAACCATATTTTTATTTTCACAAAATGACGCAAAAAGTTGATTCCCATTAGAAGGAGGGTCTCGACCTTCTCGGAGACGTCAAAGAAGACTTTTCGATACGTGATTCATTCATTTGAGAAATATCATGTGAAACTTTACCGTCTCAATATGTTTAACGCTGTACCCTAATCATAAAAAATATCCCCATGTTTTAGCCTATATTTCTCAACAAGGTCACTAATTCAAAGGAAGGCATTGATCGCGCCTACTTGAGACTAGGATGTCAAAATTACGTAGTAATTATTCAAATAATTTATTGACATAATGAGATATGAAAAAGTCTTTATTGAAAGACCTATACAATGAAAATAAGATAATATACAATGAACAAGGACAACAGCGTTATTGATCGTCGAAGCAGTTAAGACCTGTCGATCAACACCACAGGCATACATGAACCAGTTTCGATATTCGCATGCTTCTTAATTTGGGGTCTTTAAGGACAAGGACAAACTTATACAAACCATTGTAATTATGATATGAGCCTGTGCGTGACATTTCCAACAATTTCGCATGTGCGTGACTCGCACACATTGAGCATCCTGGACAGCTATTCGGGGCAATTAGGATATTCGCTGAATGTTTAAAGGAGCTTTGGGTCAGTATCTATCTATAGAGCGCAGAGTGAAGACTCTGATCAGACTGTGCGGATGCACAGGCTGATCTGAGTCTTTACTTGACGCTCATGTGTAATGGTTGGAATTGTCACGCACGCGCTCATATAAATGATGAATATGGTAGACAGAAAGCGCATCTTGAACAAGTTTTCAAGAGGAAAAAGTTTAGTTACGATAAAAATGAATTCTTCGTGTTAAATCTACTACATTCATTATGTATTTAATTTGAAATGATATATTCACTATGCCCTTTTTTGAATTACGGAATGAAACGGTGGTGGTCGTAGGTCTTCGGGTAATGTCAATTACTCTCGGAAGCCGTTGACGTAATTGATACGTCATGGAAACCAATAAGGCAATTTTCGATGCAACAGATAACGTCTTTACCTATGGAATGTCGGTTCCTTTCGGGTTGTACCTCGTTGACTTATTTTTTTTTCGTGTCGAAACGTGAACTATTTTTGCTTCTTTTCTTTCTTTTTTTTATGTTATGTACCATCATTTTCATTACAAAACCAGCTTAATTGCCTTCTTTTAAATGTCTAAAAGCATTAAAGTTAGAAATTTGAAAATTGAGAGCCAAGATTTATCTTTCGTAATCTGTGCAAGAGTCGCAATAAACCGTTTTGATTAATTGTTTAAATAATGATTGATTGGTGTTTTACGGTGCAGGACATATAGGACAATGAAGACAATCACAAGACATTTGAAACGATAGATGAGGAATGAATCAAAAATGATAAATGATACCCTGTAGTTGCCTCTTACGACATGCCAGTCGTCACATTGTTCCACCAGATAAAATGGCAAATGTGACAGGGGTAGGCCTACAGTGGTTTATTCTTGTAACCCGTTTAATCACATGAGGTCTCACACACAGGCTAGCTTTTCAGTCCAAAGCTTACTTACATCGAGATAAAAATATAAGCTTTGGAATAAAAACCAATCCAAGAGAAACGTGAAAGCAACAGTTAGTCTCTTAATTTAGTAGCCTCCTACAAGAGGCCACAGAGAATTTCCGATGTACTATACTGGAATGCCATTCATCCTACAGTGCTAAACACCTTAACAAACAGCTTTTTTTTTCTGAAACAAGACCACCTTTACCCGGTATCAATTGACAGATTGCCCCGTTCATTTACTCTAACAGGAAGTTCCACTTCGATTCTAAACGGCGATATTTTGTAATGTTTAGGGCAACTAGCATGTAACAGAAAGGTAGAATGGATGGATGGCGACCTAAAGCAGTAGTAACGACGTTCGTAACGCCAAATCAACAAAAGCTTTTCTACGACGGCTTTTTTTTGTAAAGTTTATGGCAAGAAGCATGTAACAGAAATGTTGAATGGTTGAATGGCGACCTAAAGCTGTAGTTACGACGCTTAAATTGCCAAACCAATAAAAAGCTTTTTTAAAGTGGAGGCTATTGTCGGAGATCAAAACCCATTTCTTGTCTAAATGAATTACCTCATTGGTCGACTGATTATTTGATTTACAGCTGCCATTAGTCAATCGTAAATATTCTTTAATGATATAGTTATGTGAGGATGTTCGCATTGGTTCAAACAAAGTTCAAAGTCCGTTTCTAGTCAAGCCTCTACACTTCCTGTCCAAAATAGACCCATCCTGACCTAAAATCTTTGCTCTAAACCAGACTTTTAAAGGATCTATGGCTCTGGTAGGCACAACATTTCTCTCGCCAAATGGAATTCTGATAATTAGTTAAAGTTTCGAACAGAAGCCTTTATCAATAACTTTAGAAAGGTAACAAGTCTGCTATTGAAAGCTTTGCCGAACAGAAATGGAAAAGGATTTGACCAGAAGGACGGGCGGAAAGACGGAGAGTAGGGCCGACTGGTGTGAAGTATTATCCCTCCGATTGCATTTTATTTATTCATTTATGTTTTCAGTCAAGAATAAAGAGATTGAATCCTATTCAGGTCAGTCAAAATCGTTAGATAAATGAAATGGCCATCCTACAAAAGAAAAATAATATAAAGGGAATTTTCGACTTTGTCCAAGTTGTATCTTTTTGACCTTCATAAATGTAGACTATTTTTTTTCTAGAAGGTCACTAATTCAATGGAACCATTGATCATGTCCCACTTTTCTTCAGTATGTCAAAGATTACGTAGGAATCTTTTCTATTAGTTTATTTGCATACTCTGTTAGAAGGGGGCTTCGTTGACGAACTTTGACAAAGGATGTGAATAATGTCCTATAAAAACAGCGTCCTAAATGTAAGAAATGCCGATGTTTAAAACCACAGGAACACCTATCAGCACTTGTCCCGTGTTCTTCAACATGATCATTAGAAAAACGGACAAAATTGTGAATTTCTTTATCATAACTGATATTTCCGGAGCTTTAGCTATTTAATCAATTACCAGACGACAAAATCTTAGACTGATCCTAATATTTAGAATTTTTTCATTTGGTTAAATTTTACATTCTTTTATCTTTCTTTTCTTTTTCGTTCTACCGATTTATTATGCTAAAAGCAATTCTGACAAGATGCTCATTTTCACAATACCATAACTTATGGCCAACTATACGACAAAGCTTGTATAAAAGTACCATCGCAGTAACCACTTTCTTATCCAATGCCGGATTTCAAAACTCACCTCTAGTCTAAATAAATGATTCAATTGGTCGACTGATTATTCGTCTGACAGCCGCGATTGACCAATTCTCATTTTACAGGCAAAAACCCGAGTTAAGGCATGGAACTTATAATAGGTTACAAATATTTCTGAATGACACCACGTAATTGTGCAATTAATTTATCAAATCGGTTCTAAAATTAATAAATTGAGGTTTTTCCCCGTATATCAAGATTCAAAACCTTTGCTTTGATTGGCTGATTTTCATGCTTCTAGCACGCAGCTATTTCATATTCTTGTGCACAAAGTAGATCCATAAAACTTTTACTCAAGAACTAGTAAAATATTTTATAAGGTTTGCTTTATGGCATTAAATTAAAGTAACTAAAGAGAAACCCCATATGATGTGGTAACTTTTTTGGGTTCATACCTCGATGATACAAAAATATTCTCTTCATTTCTTAAAATCTTAAATCAAATAATAGCCACGTTTTTGTCGCCAACCATCAATATGATTTTTAAGGAAGTGTCTTCGACCCATTATCGAAAACTAATGCCGTCTATGTTGCCGGCGATCTCCCTTTGGAAATTACGTAAATTTTTGAACTAAATTGGAACTCTTTGGATATTTTTACATTTAAATTAAATATCCTGAATTCATATATATATTAACAAGTCTAAATACAACTACTTTTGTCTGATGTAGCTGTTTTTGTTAATTTATACTAAATCAATTAAGTTCGATTACGACGAAAACTTATAGCTTTAAGTTTTTATAGATTCTCCCTCGAACACTTACATTTCCAAATTTTTTCATGTCCCCGAACCCAAATGCTACAAAAAGATACAGCTTTGTAGACTGGGGCTGGCTATTATGTATCTTGCTAAGAATTTCACCCTTGTGACCTTCTTGTTGTTCTTTTTGTATAGAACTACAAACTTTATTGAAAATCAGTATTTCCTTTGACATTTCAATCAAGTATATCTCTTGACTTATTTTCATCTGTTTATTTTTTTATCTATTTTTATAGGTTTTCTAGCGAAAGAGCTAACCTATACAAAACTGACATTTCCCCGAAATATTTGCTGTTTTGAGTGGTTTCGATTTATTATTTAAATGGGCCTATGTTTATTTCATTGTTTAGATTTCCTGTCGATGCATTTGGCAATACATGCTGGCATTGACACTTAAACTTTGATTACAAATGCATTTTATTGAAAATTGCCGATATGTAGATAGTAAAGAAATAAATATAAGTTGTGGACGAAAATCATTTGAATCTATCTCCGAGGATCCCCCTTTTCCGTGTTTTCTTGCTAATGCATAGTAATGAAAACATTGTCGTTTTAACCCATTCCCACACAACAAAATTTTAGACTTTTCCAAATAAGCTACAGACGACATTTTCAAGCTGAAGGATTTTTTTTTATCTTTTTGGATAGAAAAAATTTGGATATTGAATAAATTGCTTGAAACAAGCAATTTCTTCATTTTTCGCGATGTTTTCCAAAGCTTTCTCCTTGACGAGCGTAATAAGGAGGGATTGTGTGGGAATGGATAATATATCATCCTCTATCCAGGAAACAGTTGAAATGACGTTACGCTAGGACGTCGGAAATTTCGAATGTTTTGGTGACATCACAATTGTCTTATTATTGCTATGTAAATTAAGACAACAGCTTTGTGGAAAATTAAGGAATTGATTTTTAACGGAAAATGAAATATCACATATCTCGATACGGCAACGGAGATACACTCGCATGTATTATACAGAAGCTTAGAGATGGAAAATGAGGATCCGAACCGCGTATCAGGTTATACGCCGTGTTAAGGGTATTCGGTAGTTGTTGATTTAATGCAAATAATTTTGAGATCATTCCCCTCAATGCACCGGAACTTCAAGCAGAGGTTGAAATGGAAAACTTGTTAAAATTAGAAAACGTCAAAGTGACATTAAATTTCAAACCTTCAATTTTTGTCCCAATCAAGGGGAATGACCCGCTACGATACTTATTCGAGACCAAATTGAATTATTTATTTCTGGTATTAGTTATAAAAACTGAAGTTTGTTCGATTTTTCTGCTGAAGAAAAAAAACAAAACTTTATGTTGTCTTAAATGACCAAAATTAGTAGTCGAGTGAATAATCGTAAAGAATGCTCCTCGAAGAATATCGACAATTTATTTCTTAAAGAGAATTGGAATGAGACAAGATGGAATATATAAATGTTTAGGAGTGCTTATTCTTCTTGTTGATATATATGTTGCAGACAGTTTATCGTTAGCTTAACCCTTTCTTGTTCAATCCCTCGTTTTTACGTCCCTGTGATGTTTTAATTGAGAATATATTGTAGAAAAAGATGGAATTGCTTATAACAAGCAATTTCTTTTTTTCCACAATATGTTATACCCTACTTAATAATTATTTTTCATTCTTAACCCTCTTTATATTTTCGTCAAAATTTCGTAAAACAGGAAAGGGTTAAGCCGAATGGAATCATTAGTAATTAAGGCTGAAAGATAGTTCTGATGATAAAATTAAAACATAAATACCCCTCTCCCTTTATGTAGTTATTTTACTAAAACCAATGCAACAGTTTTTTTGTAAGAAACCCCATACACTCTTGGGGCGCATTGTAACGTGTAGGTAGATACAGCACCTTTTAGATGCCGCATATTGTAAACGTCTCCTGTATTTATTCAGTATAGATAATGAATTTCAACAGTATTCGATCTGGCTTTATCTTATTAAATGTGGGAATATAGAGTACCGTTTTATTATCATTATTTTTATCTTATTATATCATTCCTTTATTCTTTTTTCTTTCATTCTGTTTAATCTATTTCCAGACGAACAATGGAAATTGATATATATATATATATATAGAAAACATTGTGTATAATTAAGGAAGTGCTTGTATAAATTAATTTCTGTATTTTCTACAACGTTTTCCAAAGGTTTTCTTTGTAAGGGACTTAAAAGAGTGGAATTGTGTTGGAATGGGTTACGGAGAGCTTAGTTCTGAAAAGTAGCTTCAGAATATTCTATTAACATATAAAGGGCTACTGTGGTTAAAATGTCACAGCTAAATATAGTCGACATTTTGTGCGATGTTCCATCAACAGATTCCACCCTATTCTAGTTGACCAATCCCCGTTGGATACGCCCACGGACTCCGACAGGAAGACCCGCTTCTATCTTAATCGAAGTTATTTTGCAAAATTTATGGCCAGTAGAAAGTAACAAAAAGTAGACTAGTTGATTGTCGACCTTAACGTCGTAACTACAGCTTGATTAAGCTGTTGTTACGACGTTTAAGTCACAAGCCAAAAAAGGTTAACCAAAATGGTGGCCAATATCGGAGATAAAAACTCGTTTCTGTCTCAATTAATGATTTCATTGATCGGCTGGCTGGTCAATTTATCAAACATGAGAGTACGTACTTTGTCAAAGAAATATTTTTTGACTGTCAATAAATCAGATTATTTATTCGATTAGAAAGTGTAAACATTGGCCAGTTTTATGATCGGATTTCATTTTTGTACTGTCCAAGCTAGACTTCCACCTTTGTCTTTGTTTTAGAATTGTCCATTATTTCCGTGTGAATCCGATAGACTTAAACACCGTTAAGTATTGAATAATCACGCGCTCCCGGATTCTTAATAAATCAATATGTTTCTTTTACATATAAACCTCTTTAAGTATATGTGACTTGCATTCTAGAGTCTATCTATGGGTGTTTAGGGCTATTTAGCCCATCAACTAACGATACATTTAAGACTTCTCCAAATTCAAAGGAGATGCTTTTTTAATTGGTGAAATTTGAAAAATGTTTGTCTTTTGGGGTAGAAAATATTTTTGAGAGTGAGGAAATTGCGAAAAGCAATATCTTCATTATCAAAAATGTTTCTAATTTTTCGGAGGGGGTGGCGTCAAAAAAAGCGGGATTGTGTGGAAAAATGCATGAGTATAATTAATTCTTTATAAGGAATAAAGCTTGTTTGCAGAAGAAAGAGCACTACTTGTTTATTAGTTCTTGCATTATCTTGACGGATTTATTGACTCTGTTGCTTTTGTTTTCTTTTTTCAGTGACATTATTGTGAGTACTAACTTACCATGACGCGTGAGAAATTCAGAAGGAAATTTTTATCCAATCATCTGTCGCTGTTGGCTTTCCTCGTGACTTGTTGGAAGCATTCATATACGTTATCAATCCAAGGGACACATTTTGATTTACTGGACAATACTTTTTTCGTCGGAGATGGGGAAGAGACAACGTCTCGGGATCACGTTGACTGTGTTATTCGTTGTTTGAAAATATTCGGACATGACTTATGTGAAACTGCAAGTTTCAATGAAATAACTTATTCTTGTCAAATCACTATGGTCGTTTTAGACAACCTGTCGTTGAATAATGGTTCGAACTATATTACTGCTAGGAAAGCAATTCAAGGTAAACTATTATAGATTACTATACATACAAATCAATCGGTAAACTTATGTAGTAACTGGTCTGTTAACTCTTTTTTTTCAAACCGTAGTCCTGTCCCGTTTAAGAGATATTGATGACGATGATTTAAAGTGAATGACATTTGAAAAGTAACCGAACCACAGGGAAGAAAAAAAAATATGGGTAAAGAAGAAATTGCTTGTTATAAGCAATTTCTTCTTTTCCCACTATGTTTTCTCAAATTTAAAATCATAGGGACCAAGAAAAAAATAGAGAAAAGAAACTGTGCATTAAATGGTAAAGTAAATGGAAAGTATTATCCCCATAGCGCGTTTGTGTTACAGAAACGGTGTGATGGCAGAAAGAGATCACTGCATTTATGTAAATATTGTACCTCTTACTATCTATTTTTCTGTCTGTCATCGTTTTTCAATTGTCGTGTTTTTCCTATCTATTCAATGTTTGTATTTTGTGCATGTTACGCTTAACTGTTTGGCGAGAAAAAGTCCCCTTTAGTAGCTATGTCAATTTTTCGATTGCTTAGAGGTAAAACCTTGTTGAACGATTTTTTGCAAGCCTATTTTCTACTCGTTGATAAAGCTTTTTTATCGTTCCTCTATTTTTTTTACCTGTTAGCTTATGACATTTCATCCTGCTATCATGTATCACGGGCATGTAGGGTTACCTTGTCCGTGTGATAGTGTGTCTGGGAGAATGGCTTTGGATGTGTTGTGTTGGTGTGTTTGAACATTTCTTGTCCGAGGTTCCAAATAACTTGGGACAGTTGTTTCCCTTGGAGAGAACGAGTGTCATACATCAAGTTGTATCGGTTAATCCAAAGTTCAAGATCGTAAATAAAGCTCACTTGACAATCAACTATAGGGAGGCATCCATGTCTGAGATACATTTTTAGAACAAATCTTTGACCGTTTATTAATATCTTCTGATGATCAATTTTCCCCTAATTGAACCTAGCAATAAAATAACAACGGCTATCGTTCTAGAGTGTGACGAACCAACCATACCAAATGGACACGTTACTATTGTTAATGCTACTTTCGGATCCACTGCCTCTGTCACGTGTTCAAACGGGTACGCGGTGTCTAACAGTGTCATCACGTGTCAGGCAAGTAGATCATGGACAGCAACATTGTGTTTGAAAGGTAAGTTTTTACAAATGTTTCTTTAAGCTTATTCAAGCTGTAGTTACGACGTTTAGGTAACGAACCAACAACTTTACATTAATTGGCCATAAATTTTGCAAAATAACACCGTTAAAATCGAAGCGGAATTTCCCGTTGGAGTTAATGGGCGGTATCTAGGGAGTCAGTGGACCTAGCTAGCGATTGTTAATTGCGCAGACGAATTGACGGATCGCTGATCAAGACCTCTGAACTCCGACATGACAGTTCCACCGAGGTAATAAACGACATTATTGGAATAGAGTGGCATGTTTTTAAAGATTTGAGTGAGTTACTGAATGATATAAATGGAATCGTGAACGAGCGATTTTAAATGAAAATGAATAATGTGAGCGGCAATTTTTCGAGGCCATTAACTGTGTTTTGTGAAACCTTAAGGTGTTTTGCTCGAGCAAGAGCATTAGATGTGACTGTAACCATGAGTCAAATTCAAATGATTTTTTTAAATTCCTTGAAATATTAGGGCTAATAATGAAAAAAACGTGTTAATCTACACCACACAAGCCCTCCTTTTACGCCCCTTCCCCCTTTAGAAAACATTGTAGAAAATGAAGAAACAGATTGTATCAAGCAATTTCTTCATTATCTGCAATGTTTCTATCTCAAAAGACGAAAAGAATTAAAACTCAATCAACTCGAAATTATCGTCTGCAGTTTTTTTTCAATTTGGACCGGTCGAAAATGCTGCTGTCTGGTAATAGGTTAAACAACATTTAAATGTTTCCACAACTGAAATATTTTGTCCGTACAAAAGCATCAAGTCAGATTTTAAGCCTAGACATAGAACTTTTACCTTCAGTTCTAGACTATAGATTGTTATTCATTTTTACAGCGATACTGTACAAGAATTAAAATTAGATCGAAAATGGTCTTTTCTTTCGGAGATTTCGCATGGACATTTACATGCCGATGGACTATCAAACAGACGGGCGGACGAACACTAGAGACAAAGCATTTTTGTCTCGGCAGTGTTATCTATGAAACTAATTGCCAGATATTTCTGTCACAACAGAAAATCCTTTAAAGTATTGTTGAAATGGTTGATGAAAATTTCGAATATTTAGAGGAAACCGTGTCTTATTTTCAGTATTAGGTATTTTCGCAATCGAACTCCAAGTCACCTAGTAAATCTCTAAAAACTAGTATAATCAGCGAATGATTTGTGCTTGCTATTCCATTTTTTTCCATATGGCGCTGATAAGCCCCGTCTATAGCACCTGTTCTTTACACCCGATCAGAATTTCATAAAGAAATATGAGAGAGACCTCCAAAGGAACTTTTATGCAACAAACCCCCTTTGTATCCAACTAATAGTTTCATGGGAAATATAGTTGTTGTTTTTTCATCAATTTATCATTTGTTAACACGTCCAGCTAAAAGATTTTATCATAAATAGGTACATCTTGTCAGTTCTGAAATACTTTAAGAAATCTGAAACATGTCCATTCAAGGAACATTCCTAACATAATCATTTATATCAAGTCGGGTTTTTTTAGAGAATATTGTTTTTCATAACTTAAATATGCTGCTTATAAACCCAGCCTGTAACATCGTGATTTAGTCCAATCAAAATTTCTTGTTGAAATCTGAGAAAGAACAACGAAGGAACATTCCTATCGAACGTATCTTTTATCCAATCTTAGCTTTAAACCGGCACTAGAACAGATTTCTTGAAAATTTGATATAGGAAAGTCTATTGCTTTTCCAATAGTAATTATTGTAATTTTCAAGATGAGTGCTCTTTCTTCGTGTTTAAATCTAAAAAAAAAAAAAAAAAAAAAAATACTCAAAATTCAATTTAAAGTGATATACTCCTGATGCAATACTTTGAAACATCAGTATTTATCGGGTGAGTTCGTTTGTCTTCGGATGATGTCGATAACGACTGTATTGCTAGCGGACGCAGATGACGTAATTGATACGTCATTAAAACCACAAATAAGGCGATTTTTGGTACAATCGACAGAAAAGTGTTTACACGACGAATTCTAGTTCCATTCGGGTTGTACTTCGCTGGCATTATTACGTCTCGTACAGCGAAATGTTTGGTTTCTTTTCTGTCTATTCTGTCTTTTCTTTAAAAATATGAACATTAATTATATTACTAAATCGGCTAAATCCCCTTTTCTCCAATAAATCTGAAAACTGACAGCCATTTTTTTCTTTCATAATCTGTGCAAGAGCCGCTTTGAAAATGAAGTGCGGATAAATGTTTTCTTTTGTATGATTGTTTTTACCCGATTAAAATTTATTGGAAGGTATTGATAAAAGTCCAAGAACCGTTCATAAATAATTCAGCGAAAAAAAAAAATCCTTTTGTTCACATAAGTAGTTTCACCGAAGAAGTTCTTTATTGCGTTCAATTTAAAGTTCAATTTGGTACTGATAAGATCCGCTCCTCATTACACTCGCGTTTTTCGTCCGATAAAAATACTTCAATAAATCTGAGCTAGGTCCACCGAAGATCTATCTTTCAAATGCAATCAGAGTACCATCGTTTTAAGTTTCACAATATGAAACCATTTTTTTTTGCTTACTTGACAGCATTTTCTTCGCCTTTTCCCAATTTCTGGAGCTTAGGCAGCATGCCCAAGTATCCTTCCTGAGAAATTAGGTGAAATTCTGCCCAGATGATACTTAGAAATAACAACTTGTAAATCCTCTTGAGAGCGTTTTCAGAAAATCTATTTAAAGTTGTGGACATGAATGTGTAAACAGGGATGATTAAAAAATAAGAATCAACAGGGTCCCATTTCTCATGTTTACCAAAAGATCGATATTCATGAAATTTTGCTAAAGTTTCAAGAAAATATCATTAAAGTTGTCGCTCTTTAGCATGTAAACAATAATCTATTCAAGATTTCCAATTTCCTAATTTTTCTAGAAGGAAGGTTAAAAAGGAAGAATTATTATGTCAATAATAAAAGTTTCCAAAGCGTATTTCAATTTCATCAGAAGAATATATGAGTCGAAAAGCACAAATAGGCACCTTTCCCCGTGTTTCTGAAGAATTTTCGTACATTTTCGAATGGAATTAGTCTTGGTCACGGTGAAACTTTTATGAGAATATGATACATATATTACTATAACACAGAAACAAGAATATTTGAGAGAAATGCAATGGACATTCTTCAGTTTCGAAGGGACACTTCTTATGAAACAAAAGCTTCGAGATATTCGTATCATAATAAAGCGGATCTGATCGCGTTCACGAGAGAATGTTATGGACGCCAATGCCCAATTTACCCTGTTATTCGACGGCTCGGTACCTTTTTCAAAAGAAATGATGATTAAAAAACTCCTTGTGAATGTTTCAACATGCTGCAACCTTTACACATTACCCGACGACAGAATTTGAGACTGGTCCAAATTCAAAGAAGTTGCATACGACAATTTTAAGTTGATAGAATCTTATGAATCTTTGTCTTATAGGGTTGAAAGCATAGTGGATAATGAAGAAAATGCTTGTAACAAGCATTTTCATCTTTTTCCACAATATCTTCTTAGGATTTTATATTTGGGGTGTGAAAAAGCGTCATCGTGTGGGAATGGGTTAACGAGGTTACAAAAATGTCGGTATGAAAGTCCATTGTGTCTGTCCCCTCTACCCATATTTAAGACAATTCCTTTCTCTTTTTCAACGGAAAGGACCGTGCAGTCTTTCAGAAATCCTGTAGAAGTTTCATAACAATCTGATACTAATAATGGAATTAACACATGAAAATACTATTTTCAGTGAATGGGCATATGGCTACTTCACCATGTCTTTCAACGAGTCCTCTTCATTTTCCAACGGAAGAATCTCTGTTACCCTACAAGAATCCTTTAAAAGCTAAAACAGAATCAAATTATTTTAGGAAATTCATTTCGTTTATTTTTTCGCGAACTGATAGATAGACACACAGAAGAAGGTAGCCTCGCAGTCGCAAGTGTTGTTCTCTCCGATGGCCGGAAGAATTTTAATTTTGCCAACTCTATGAACAAAACGAATTTGACCCTCATCCAACTCCAGCTCATTCAAAATCGTTCACTCAATATTCTATTCTACAACACTCCAAACACTCAATAAAATCGTTTAAAACGCTCAGCAATTGCATTCATATTGCTCAATTTCTTCTTTTCCCACAATATTTTCTAACCTGTAGGTTCGTTACTTTTTCAAATTGCACCCCACTTTTGATTGTTGTCTGCAACAACCTGCTACTTTCCCAAAATTTTGAAAAGCGGGAATATATATTTATATGTATATATATATATGTATGTGTGTGTGTGCGTATGTAAATGTATGTATAAATGTGTTTATCTGCTTTAGACTGCTATTCGCTCAACTTGCTCCATGCAGACGTATTCTACTCGGTACCCGGTGAAACTTTCTTAGGCTCATCTGCTGTCGTCCGATGTATAGAAAATTATGCATTTGCAAGTTATGATGTTAACCTAACGATAGTTTGTACTGAATTTGGATGGGCAGACGTAAATGGTAAGTTCTTCATTCAGCGTGGCTGTATTTACCAGGGTTTAATGAATATTTTAGGTGTATTATCGAAATGTACATCTATGCTTTCGAGGTAAGTAGTCCCCAACGAAAATCTCTAGTCATTATACTAATATCGAGTTGATTTCTCTCAATACTTTATGATTAAGAAGAGAGTTAAAAACAAAATTAAGTCTCTTTCATAGATTTTTACTTGTATTTGTTTTTTTGCTGCCGTTATTGTTTGTTCATTATCATTTTAATTATTATAATTTACTTTAATCATTTTTCAATTATCTATCTCTTTTATACTGTTGACTGGTGGTTTAAAGCTAGAACAATTTAGTTGTTTATCGTATGCATTAGAACTTTATATAAGCATCCGTAACATATTAATTGCTACAACTTGATAAATGGTCATTTTAACACTTTCCTGTTTTGCAAAGTTTAAGACCTGCCCAAACTCTAGGTTTTGTAGACGAAAGTTTAATTTGAATTAACTTTGAAAAATAACTATCCAGTAGGGTGGAAAATATTGTGGAAAAGGACGAAATTACTTGGTTCAAGCAATTGTTTTCTTTTCCTACAAAGTTCTCTCAGGGACGTACAAACAGGAATTGAATATGAAAGGGTCGAAAAGCTTATTTCCGTTCTTTCAAATTCTTAGGGGAAATACCAGTCTGCTGGGAGTTAATGTTTCGAGGCACGAAGGGAAATGGATACAACATCACTGATATATATCTCTATGGAAGCGCATCCTACGACGCTTCCGGCATGACCACGTCACTTCCGGAATGCCAGAACGTTTTTGATCAGACATGCACCTCACACTTCAGAAATCCAAATATCGACAACTGGGGATCAATAAATATAGACAAGGTAGTTACGCGGAACCTTTTTTAGAGTGTAAGATAAATAAACTTGCCATAGGCTATTTTACATCTTTTGATTTCTGCTTTTGACATCTAAAGCTCTTTGATAAGGTTTCTATAAACACTGCTTATGTAAAGTATTGCAATGCAAATTAAAGTAACAAAATAAGCTTCTCTACGTAACTTTCTCTAAACTTATTCCCACACAACAAAATTTAAGACTGGTCCTCATTCAAAAAAGTTGCAGAAGACACCTTTGTGTTGGTGAAATCTAAAAATCGTTGTTTTCAGGGGTAGAAAACATTTTGAATAATGAAATAATTGCTTGCAACAAGCAATTTCCTCATTTTCCTCAATGCTTTTCAAAGCTTTTTTATTTGGAGGCGTCTAAAAGTGTCACTGTGTAGGATTGGGTTAACAAAATAACATCTCTTTTGGTAACATCAGATGCTTTATAAGTGATTTTTGTATTCTTGCAATCCGACATCCCAGATTTGCGGCAATACAACAAGTTATTACACATTATTTTAATCAAGAGTTTCCCCCAAAACATTTAACAAAATTAATAAGAACACCATCATCGAGGGTCAAAAGCATCAATAATTATGACGATTGAAATTATAAGATCAAAACAATTCTACGTGATAAGCCTACATTCAACGAAAGAAGTTATCGTTTTTTAAAATGTGACCAACCCAGTTTCAAGAAAACATGACGTCAGTGATGACGTTTAAACTTTCGCTAGACGTTCAAACAACTATCTGGTTCACGGAGATTAACGAAATCGTCCGTAAAGTTTGGTCATAAGCATCTGTGTATATAAGAGTCAATGTCGAAGATTAGCTCATTTCCGGTGTATAATCAGGTGCAGTCGTCTCGATCTCAAAATGTAAACGAACACGAGTTGAAATTGAAAACAAAAATACAAAATACTCGTCCCAGAGAACTGCAATCATGCCCTCATTTTGCACATTGATATAAAGGAAGATCTTATTTGATTTAGTAACCAAATTAAACGATAATTTTTTTAAACTGTCTTCCTTGCTCCGAGGGAAGCTATGGCTTTAAATGGTCTTGTTATGATAATAAATATCCTATTTTGTAGGTTCGTTATGAATTCTACGACGGAAATCAAACAGTGATGTCTCTTACTATCAGAGCTCAAGGTCATTGTTTTTATATTAAGTTTTTAAAGGACCACTACCAATTTGTTTTAAAAATATGTTTTAGAATAATTATTAACCAATATAAATGACTAATGCCCCTGAAATACCACTTCTTTTATAATTATACCCTTGACCTTGATGTCAGCTAATCGGGATTCATGACCAACGGCCACATATAAAATAAAGCCATTTTAACTCAAGTGCGCTTTTATATACATGTATAAACTGTTATATCTAAATTGCTAGATTTGGACCTTTTGCAGATTTATTCAAACTCGAAAAAATGAATGGTACCTTCGTATCAAATATCAAAATCTTTATACAAAAAATAGGAAGAATGGTCAAAATGTTACCTTGACCTAGCACATGTATTCTTCAAATTGGTGTTACGTAGAGCTACCCACGTATTTTATGGCTGATAAGAGAAACGCTGGGTAGAATATAAAAATAGCTTGAAATAATAAGATATAAAAGTGCTGAACTATAAAAAGTGAACCAGAGACGTCGCTGAAGAATATCCATCTCATACGAATTTATTTGCTGGTGAGCAACGGACCAAGCTGAATGGCTGTGGCGACGAGCCGGAGTTAGGGACAGGGTTATTAGACCATTGATTGTTCGAACTGTTCCTTATTAACATGGTAAAAATGCTGTTTGACGCATGTTTCGTAGCTGTCAGATGACGATTGCGGTACTTGGTACTTGGCATGGTGACACGCGAACGACAATTCACAGTCCCTCACATTCACTCGCAGGCGTTGTACAAGTCATTGAATATTTCAAATATGAGCAACAAACTAATACAGCATGACTTTCTAGACGACCGTCCTTTACGTCACGAATGTAATTCGTTTAATTTGGATAACACCCTGGAAAATGGATCAGTCTATCATGACAGTATTGAAAGGATAAAAAAGTTCCGTATGCTTCCACTGACCATTAAATCCGTACCTCTCATTCAGCTAAGAAGCTTTGTATTCTATGGTTATGCGCATCGTTTGATACCGAAAGGGTTTTAATCCGAGACCAAACAATAAACTGTAAATACATTTCACATCTCATGAACCCGAAGAAGTTCTCTCTGGTCCAAATTGAAAGGAGTTGAAGACGACAATTTCAAGTGTATGGAATTTATTATTTTCGGCGCATTTGACAGACAACGCATTTACCCGATGATTTCCGGTTCCTTTCGGGCAGAAATATTTGCCTCTCGTAAAGAGAAATATTTTGCTTTTTTTTCTTTCTATTTATAGTCATGAGCAGTCATTTCATTACAAAACATGCTTAACCACCTTCTTACGTATATCTGAAAATATTACAGTTAGATTTCTGAAAACTGAGAGCCATTTTTCTGTGCAAGAGCCTCTTCATATCGATTAGGACTTCAAAGCGTTTTTTATGGTACCGTAGTTATATATAATTTCAATTTTGATGTAAATACCAGTCATTTAATATAAGGTTATCGTGACCATAATTCTTATTACTTTCTGACAGGGTCTAATATGTATAACTGGATAGAATACGGAAAAACCGATTGGATCTCCCTGCCTTGGACCGATATTGCAGCTAATATGGCAAACACTTGGTGGGCCGTCACAGACTGGTGAGTAAATACGATTTTGTAATGAAATCAAAGTACTGAAAAGTACTGTAAGCTACCAAAGCATTGTTTTGTTCAGTAATCTTCTGTATCAAATGTTATTATGATAAAGACTGAACGAGGTTTAAGTAACCAAGGGATTATTCAATTCCCACACAATCCCCCCTTTTACTCCCCTCAAGACAAAAGTTGTGAAAAAAATGTTGAAAATGAAGAAATTGCTTGTTACAAACAATTTATTCATTTTCCACATTTTGTCTACGTAAAGAGATAAATATTTCAGAATTACCAACTGTTTGAAATTGTCGTCTGCAACTTCTTTGAAGACTCTGATCAGAATTATTTGAACACGATGTGCTCAAGTGAGCAAAAAATACACTTGTATGCAGAGTTTGCAGTATTCTTGAAATACACAAAAACTACTTTTTATGGCGTAGGATTTAACAGATTTATCGGTTAAGCCTCCAGTGGCAGTTTGCACTCGTTGAACTTTGAGACGACCTCAAAATTTTGTCTGTTAGCTTTGCTAGCTAGAAATGCATAATCACATGGAGAATGTGCTAATGACCTTTTTAATCTGTTCACCTTCTTATATATATTTTAGCTTAAGTCCATATACTGGAGGGATCAAGTTATTGCCTGAATTCTTTTAGGTTGTCAAATTAGTTTAAACATATTTTATTTGCATAAATATACATTTGTACACTACAAATTATAATGACATACTAATTTCATGCAAAAAGGATGAGAACGTAAGCAGAGCTATATTGTTCTTCTCCTTCATAATGTTCAAGAAATGTTCGACTGTTTAAATCATTCCTTTGTTATTACGTAATATAACTATTTCGGTAAGAAGAAGAAAATGCTTCGGGGATTCAATATAGAATAGGGAGGTCATTTAACAAAACAAAAGAAAAAAGATGAAGATATGCAATAAGGGTGTTCATTGAGTGTCTTATTGTTGTATTTATATGCTAGTGCTATTTCTTACTTGCGGTGGTCAAATTGAAGGCCACAGCTGAAATCAAACTGAAATCAAACGTTGAAATATATATTAACCTTAAAGGTAGGTATCGATGTTTTTTTCATGTCAAAGATTTTGATAATTCTTATTCTATCTCGTACACTATTTTAATACAATATTCTGAAAAGTAGTTTTGCTTCAGTCAGAGGTCGTTTATCTGAATAAACAAGGGTATTTCCCTAATAGCCTACGTAGGCTGTTAATCTATTTTTAGATTTAGCCCAGACAGTTGCGAAAAGTGTTGGGTCATTTACGCGGTGCGTATAATCGTTGGAATGCAGTATTCAGCTTGAATTTGCTCAAACGACGTCATCAATACGTCATCAATACGCCATCACGGGTTATGTTCGCAAGCTGGTCTTAAATGCTGTAAAGTTCAGTCCAAAACTGTAATATGTATTTAAACGAATATAGACACTTACCATAGTTTAGCGCAAACCATTGATGTGATAAAATTTAGGACACTGATTGTTCCGCTTGTCAATTTGTTATTTTTCGTTGACTTTGGGTCATATGCAAATGAAGTCATGCGGTATTGACAACCAAATTCCGTGATATCTAAATAACTAGGAATTCCGCTGAAGCTTTCCTATATAACCGAAAAAGGTCATTTTAAGCCTATCAGATTACCGCGAAGACAATATCCGACTCAAATTTAAATATTAATCATCCGTTTTAGCGTATTTTTTGGCGATTGACAATTTTTTCTTATCTAGGTTTCAGAAACATCGATACCTCCCTTTAAATTGTCTAAACAACTGCATGTTAATTATATTGAACCACTGGGAGGTATAATGTTCAAATCTGCTTATCAACAGTACTTTAATATGGTTATAGGGACACAGAGATTGGTCGATCGTTCAGGATAATCGAGCATTATGGGTATTGTTTAACGGATGTTTTATACACGTTTGTCGTGTTCGAGCCTTACCGTCTACCGAATGGTCCCGTTGAAGATATATACTGTACTTACGAAACAGATCACACAATTTGGCCACAGTTTATGTACACTCTAAATGGTGTCAAGTCGAACTTCCACGACCAGGGTCAGTATAAATACTAGAAAGATTAAGATTTCCAACAAAAACTGCCATGGTAACCATTGTCAGCGACGTCATTTGATATATAGTAGTAATTGTCTTTAAACAAGCACGATTTTTATTCATCGTAAATTCTACTTAGAGACCTATTGTATATGACCAAACTGAAATATTTAAGAATTTCTAGTATAACTTGTACGATGATGACTTTTTTTCGACAAAATTATTCTGAGTGCGACATTTTGGGGATGATTAATATGGCGACCATATGACGTCACCGCGAATTTTGTCCTGCTGAGATGACGTTGACCGAAAGCAGGGATAAATCTAACGAAACAGTGAGTAGAACATGTTGATAAATTTAATGATTTTTGCTGAAAATTATCACGTGATCATCTATCTAGAAATCTCAATAATCAAAGGCATTATAGCATTAAAGAAAAATCTTTAATTTGAGCGAAATACGTTCGGGTTTAATTGTGAGTAGATTTGTATCTTGTTTATGTGTATGCTAGGGTATATCTTGCTGTACTCATTTGAGAATTATACAAACCAATCCTCAACCCTTTCATGTTTAATTCCTTATGTTTACGTCCCAGTGTTTTAATACTTGAGGAAACGTTTTGGAAAAAGAAGAAATTACTTGTATCAAGTAATTTCTTCTCTTTCCAAAATAATTCTTACCTCATGAAAATTTGTTTTTTCCAATAAAATTGAATTCAGATAGCAATACCTTTCAATGTCAACTAACAAACCCAATTACCATAACTTAATAAACAATAATTCACTTTAGCCTCCGCTCTGCCATGTCAATTGACCATCAGCGGCTGCCAATCAAATAAACAGTCGACAAATGAAATTATTCATTAAGACAAGACAAGACATGAGTTTCGATCTCCGACGTTGGCCGCCATTTTTGTCAACCTTTTTTGTTTGATTGGCGACTTAAACGCCGTACTTCAACCAACCAACTACACTACTTTTTCTTACATGATGCTTTCAAAATAACGTCGTTTAAAATCTAAGCGGGGATTTCTGTTGGAGTCAATGGGCAGGGCTAACGAAGCAATTGGGCGGGGTCAGCAATTGTTCAGTTACCCATGACAGGCTGACAACAACTCCTCTTATTGATCGTCCGCCTATCTGCAAGCAATAGGTAACGTGTCTTGTGTTTTTCTTGTATTTCAGTTTACGGAACAGCCACCACTATGGCAATCTGGGTTTTGCACGATTAGAAGAAGCATGACATTGTGAAAATATTGTTTGATGAAAAGTCCTTATAAAACAGTATGACAATAAGTTTAATTTCTACAATGATAAGAGAAATATCTTGATCAATTGAAGGATCGCTTTCCACTCCTATTGACCTCTGATATGGCAATTCTTTATTCTAGATATGTGGTCAGGGATATCAAATAAAAGGCAAATCGTCGGTCGGTAGCCTAAACTTCGCAACTTCAGCGTCGTAAATAAAGCATCCTAATTGATAATAATGCTTACAATAAATGTCGGAGTTCAAAGTTAATGGCCGGCTGAAAAGGTCAATCGATTTTTACAGCCATTTATCCGTTAATTGTGAAAAGAAGGAAGCGATTTATGTACTTCAAACAAGTTTTCAACAAAAACACTGGACAACTCTTCGATTTTTAAAAGAAAAATATACATCCAGGGAAACGGAGAAACCGAGATGATTTCAAACAAGCGTTTTCTTACCAACAAAGTATAACAATGTTTCAATTTTTATTTAAATTACATGACCTTTTAAACGTATCGTTTAAAATTTCTTTAAGATATTAAGAAACTAATTTTTGTTTTCATGGAGGTATGAAACGAAAAAACTAATCACATACACGAAGCGTATTCACACAGTGTCATTAGTTTTTTCGTTTCATACCTCCATGAAAACAAAAAGAAATATGTTCCCCTCATTTCTTATAATTTAACGATATCAAGCAACCCCCCCCCCAAATACACTCCCCACACACACACCCATTCACCCACACACCCCCACACTTACACACGCCCGCACGCACCCCCCACACACAAAAACGCCACACAACCACACAATTATTTTACAAATTTTGATACATTTTTAATGAACCTTTCGTATGCGCAAGTGCGTCCTAAAATTTTGTTCATTGAGGAATAAATAAATGTTTCGGCTAATCAGAATGCTGGTATACGATAGACGAAACAAATAATCAAATCATTTAGGCATAATATAGTTTACTCCTTTTGAGGATTTTTTTTAAATACAAAGTTATTTGAAGAATCAAATTTATCGTGTTTATTCTCATAAACAATTCAGACGATTTCTGTAAGACAATTAGGACGATAGGCTGAACCAAACATGCACAAACTCGGCTTCGGAAATCAGACCGTCAGCTGCAAAAGGAAAAAAGAATCATGAGTCGTTTTTGTAATTACATTAAAAGGGTATATTTAACCCTTGCCATACTGAACCCGAAATATTTGTGTTTGAGCAGGAGGTATAGTCAGAGATCAGCCTGCACATATGTGCAGTCTGATCTTAGTCTACACCACCCGTTTTTCCCTTTCAAGCCAGAATTGTTCATAAAATTAGTTTTAAACTCAAATATTGACCTGCTACTAGTGCTTCTAGTGATTTCAGTCCTTTGATTTTGGTGCAATATTGATAAGGATTTTAATTCAGCATGACAAGGGTAAATAAATGGTCGGAAAATACCAAATCGTTTTGTCTGTTACCTGATGAAAACTTGGCTCTGCTTAGTTTTAATGTGTTAAGGATGAATGTTTTAATAGATCTGACATTTTTTTACACGTATTTGGTATACTGATTATTATATGAACTAGGTTTTCTGTTCTTTTTTGATAAGTCGATACAATTCTCGGAATTTGTCAATAATTGAACATCTGCGTCAATACAAAAATGAGAACATCCCACGCATTTTGATATTATTTTCCCGGTAACTAAAAGGCAGCACCATAGACTTCCTCTCATTTGCATAGTTATCACTTGTGTCATATCACCGATATAATATCAAAATATCAGCGTTTTTATTTCACCCCCCGCGTCGTAATCCACATTATAAAAATACAGTAAATAAATGAAAAAAAAAAGGAAAAAAATGAAGACAGGCTTTATAGAGTCAATTCATACATATAGAAAATTTAATTAAGGACAAGTGTTTTGATTATTCACGTCCCGATCGGTAGATGGGGGGGGGGTACATTTTTTTTTTATTCATGTTGCTTAAGTTTAGACTAATCGTCAATAAAATGTTGGTTAATTTTGGGCACAAATCAAATTAGTTGAATTAAGGATGTTTTGGTACTAAAATGACACAGTTTCACAGTTTCACAGTTTCTTAAATTCCTTACGGGTTTTTGTCTTCCGCTGATGATGCGGTGATTTATTCACATACATCTTAACCCTTCTCTATTTAATCCCTGATTTTACTTCCCTGTGATTCTATAACTGAGGAGACATTGTACAAAAAGAAGAAATTGCTTGTTACAAACAATTTCTTCTTATTCCACAATATTTGATGCCTTACTTAATGGTTATTTTTCAAATGAAGTCCACCAAATTTCCGTCTGAAAAAACATTCGATTTGGTCAGGTCTAATATTTTGCAAAACAGGAAAGAGTTAACAGTTTTTTACCAATTTGTGTAAGTAATATATGAGCCTGTGCGTGACATTTCCAACCATTTCGCAGGTGCGTGACTCGCACACCTTCAGCATCCTGGACTGCCATTCGGGGCAATTAGAATATTCGCTGATTGTTTAAAGAAGCTTTTGGTCAGTATCTATCTACAGAGCGCATAGTGAAGACTCTGATCAGACGGTGCGGGTGCACAGGCTGATCTGAGTCTTAACTTGGCGCACACGTGTAATGGTTAGAAATGTCACGCACGCGCTCATTTGTCCTATGAAATCCGTGGCTAAGGATGTTTACCCATATGTGAAAAGGAAATATCCTAAGAGGGAAAGGTTGCACAATGTTTGATTTATTTGTTTCTCTTTGCAATTCTTGACACCTTTCAACGTGAAGTGAATTTTGCCCCACTTACAGTTCCGATCAAAATAGTAGAAGAGTCTATCAAAATCCGGCGTCTGTGATATACTCCCGTCTTTATCAGTATCTGCCCGATGAAACAGGGTTATGGCGTGTTCAAGATCGCCGAGATTTAACAATGACCAATGAGCGACGAATTCTGTCTCATCGATTTTACCATCCCCTGAAATTAAACAAAATAATGAATAAACCGACCGTTTATAGAAACGACAAAAATTAATATTACAATGTTCTTTGAACGCAAAAAGTTTTAGAATGTTTTCGGAGATATAAACTTTTGTAATATAATTTCAGCCTTTTCTCCTGTTTCTACAATGTTTCTTCTCAGTCATCGTATAATGGATAAATTAACAATAACTCCAAACTGCTGTTTACATCATACAATATTTATTACTTCTTAACTACTCTAGGAGCATAAGACCTAACAGTCACATACGTGATCTAGCCCATTTTAAACTCCCGACTCTCCTCCCGTTTTACGCATTTGCTTCCCTATTTATATGGGACCAACATTCTATGTCAACAAATCAAATATCTTGTTTCGCACCTTCCTCTCAAAAATGTTCATTCAAGAAAGTATTGGCAGCAGATGGACTTGTTTATCTTCGACCCATCAACATAATATCTAGTATTGATTTCATGGATTCGGACCGTGGCTACTCTACTATTTTCTTCATGAAAGTAATATAAGAGCTTCCACAATAGGCTCGAATCATGGATTATGTTACACTTTCGGAGAAATTCATTTTCCTCTGATTCGCCTGTCGATGTCTGAAATTCGATTTTCACAACCACATCGTAATATTGCATTTAAGCTAACCCGGCATGTCATTTTGAAGTGAAATTGCGTACCGCACATTAGGTAAGACATATTCGACCAAATCGATTTGTCTCACCCGAAGCACCACAAAAACGAAGAATGAAAACAATCTCAGCATTCGACCGACGTCTAAAAAGACGTTCATTGGCGAAACGTGTCTTTAGACACAGATATGTCAGAGAGATAGGTTTTGCTTATTTCAATCCCAGGTTCTTCTTTTTTTTCCAGATACAACTTCAATTTGGCGGTAAATGAAAGGTCGATGTTATATCAAGTCAATAACCCTTTCTAGTGTTTTGAAATTGTAGACTTGTTCAAATTAAAAGAAGTTACTGACGACAATGGAAAGTGGATGCAATTTAGAATTAAACCATATTTTGTAGAACATATTGTGGAAAAGGGAGAAATTGCTTGTTACAAACAATTTCGTCTTTTTCCACAATGCTTTCTTAAGTATAAAATCCCAGCGACGTAAAATCCCTTATTTGTACAGGAAAGGGTAAAAGAAGGAGACGTTAAATATCAATATTCGAGGAAGTACTCGTGGCTTGAGGATAGTGTCATTCATTCAATGATATTAATTTGGATTGGAGAAAATAGTCAGAATTTTCGTGTCTGGCTCCGTCCAGCGAGACTCTGTGTTTGCCTACTGTTATTTTTTGTTTGCTTGTTGTTGTTTTTTGTTGTTTTCGTAGATTTTACGTTAGTGCAATGTCTAAAGTCGTCCAAATTTTATTTCAAGGCACACACGTCGACAAGTCGTGCAATATATGGCTATGGGAAATATATTTTATCGAAAGATATAGAAATTTGCTATGTCTTTAGATGATGAGAGGATGCATGACAACCGTAACGACTTTACAAACGCAAAAACGTTATTGCGATTGCAGCGGATATATACATACATGTTGCCAAACAAAACAGCTCTATTAATAGAAGGGATGCTAACCTGAATGTGTGAATTTTCATTATGCCACATATGCTCTTTCAGATAATTTTTTCGTTGAAAAATCCAAAATGTAGTTTTATAACAACAAATTTAGGAAATTGATATAATATTTATCCGACCTGGTGTATTTTCTGATGTGTTACTGTAGTTTGAATTAATAAAATTACAAATATGAATTCATACATTCATTGAGTTTAGTATAATATATTAAATCGCTTGGCAACAAAAATGTCGTAACTGCATCTTACATAGCCACGACATTTTGGTTGCAGAGCAACAACAGCAAGCCCCAAATAAGTAATGAAAGTGTGTTGTTGTTATTTTTAAAGAAAATCACAATGGCACTTTTAGTGTTATTCAAGTCCTGAACTCGTAAGATACACCTTGTTTAGACTGTTGTTATACAGCAAGATAAAGATTTAATAGCGTTCTTTGAAAAATGGTCACTTGTTAACCCTTTTCTGTTTTGAATTCTTTTTGTGTAATTTTAGACTGTTCCAAATTTAAACAGGTTGCAAACGATAAATAAAAAGTTATTGTATTTTGTAATTAAACCGTTCTGTCTGGTAGAAAATTTTATGAAAAAAGAAGAAATTGATTGTTAAAAGCAATTTCTTCATTTTCCGCAATGTTTTCTCAAGTATAGAATCACTTCTATGTAAAATGTCGGGTTTGCAAAGGAAAGGGCTAAGTGTTACAAAAATCAAAGCGCTGAAAGCGCTGAAAGCCTGAGATATGTATACAGGAGATATATAATCTGGGCAGAAAAAGTTTGATGGTAGGAATATCGGGGATTCCACTTTCTACCAAAATCTACTGTAGATTATGCGCAGATTTGCCAAATTGTGCGCTAGGGAACACAACCTGCCCGCAAAAGTTTTCATCCCGTTGAGGTATTGTAACGATATATTTACATGCATATATCGTTACATATTTTCCACCCGATCAAAATGCTTTGAAGGGATCTGATAAAGGCCACCCAAGGATCCTTCCTGTGAATTTTGGTTGAGTTTGGTTGAAATATGTTCAGTACTTTCTGAGAAGAAGATTTTTAAAGTAGAAGTCGACGGACGGACGGACGGACGGACGGCGGAAACCACATCATGACAAAAGCTCGTTGGCTTTCAGCCAGTGGAGCTAGCGAGAGAGAGCTAGAG
Organism: Fragum fragum; assembly: GCA_946902895.1. NCBI lineage: Eukaryota > Metazoa > Mollusca > Bivalvia > Cardiida > Cardiidae > Fragum > Fragum fragum. The sequence continues at coordinate 38,965,565 of OX336380.1, forward strand.
AGTGAGAGAGATGGGTAGCCAGGTTCGAACTAGAAGGTTCTTGCGTGCGATGTGAGTATTCTACCACACAGACCAATTTCGTTATGTAAATATGCGCTTTATAATCTCCAGATAAAGAGAGCGAGAGAGGGCGGGCGGTCGTTTACCAGGTTAACATGATTATGTACACCTCTCAAAAGGATCATGACGTTGCATCCTTTGGGTAGCATTCGGAGGTAAAAATATAGACACAAAGTCCGAGCACGACTAAACTGTTTTCAGACAGTGCGAATATGATCCTATGAATGACCAATTAATTTGTTAAACAAACATTCAAATCGTGCGTAAAACTGACAGCTTCGCTTAACAGCTTTATACAGCAATGGACCGTTTTAACATTGTTACTCTAGAACATGTAATATTATTTTGGTATGAAACAAACACCTTATTTTTCTTAATAATATGATATGATTAAATATGTTTAATGATTTCCAATTTATTATATCTCCTTTCTTTCTTTCCATTCAATCGTCAAGTTTTGTTAATTTTGCCAAATTCAGAACACTCACACGAAAGCACTGTACATCGAGCCGACAGCTTTCAATGAGTCATATCTCGCCTTCGTCCTTCTCGCTTCAATCGGGCGTATTAATTTATGATCAGATCCGATCTACTTTTCAAGCGACATGAGATCACATTGATTGCGAAAGATGTTTTTACAATATGTTTTCACATTAAAGTCTGCATGGGTTTGAATTTTTTGCATTGTAACTTTAGCCTCAGATTGCTTACGCAATCTCAGGCTAACTAGAAACCGCGTACTCGGTATTGAATCATTGAATAGCTGTGTCTATTTCTATCTAGGTCTGTAGTAATACAAATAAATCTTGTAACATTCAGGTAATAGGAATTGAGGAATCGCTTGCTCCGCCCACTGACTCCGCTGACCACACCCACAGACACGCTTCGATATTAAACGGTGTTATTTTGAAAAAAAAGACCATTGTCATATAACAATAAATCAATGACTAACAACCTAAACGTCGTAACTACAGCTTATTGAAGCTGTAGTTACAACGGTTTAGTCGCCAAACTAATATAAATGATTCACTAAAATGTCAGCCGATATCGGAGTTCAATTTTCTCTTCCGGTCAAAATGAATGATTTGATTGGCCTTTTTTACTTTGACAGTTCACTTCTATCTTAAAAAGTTGTTGATGACCATGTATGTGAATATCTATACTTATCACGACTTTACATGTTGACAGCCTACATTTATCCAACAAACATAACTGCTCTTGGGCGTTACGAATGTTTGCTACCCATGGTGAGGACTATTCGACGGAAGCAATCAAACAAAGGAAGTGATATCAGACTGCATTCACGTGTATTAAATCAAATTGGTCCTTGGAAGGGGCGTACTGTGCAAACGGAAGTGCATTTCATCGGTTCAATATATTTTTGAAGGGAGACACTAAGTTATTGAATTCATATGATAATGCCGCTCGGACGCTATATTTGGACGGAAGGCTTTGTCAAGTAAGGTAATTATTTACTTAAGAAACAAACAGTGACTCAAAGCGTAAAGAAACAAATTCACACATTTGTACAGCCAGTTGAAAAAAACAGTTTTCTATAAAGTGAGAAAATAAGACAAAGGACAGATACCATTTTTGAGCCCGTGTGAGTCACGTGGTAACAAACAATTGACGGATCGCTAGCACCACTAACTGACCTCCTACAGAGGTAATACACGATATTCTTTTATAATTGACCAATCGCTGGCCCCGTCAATTAACTTCTATAGCCACGCCCATTGACTCCGTCAGAAAGTCTCGCTTCGATTTTAAAGAGCTTTATTTGCATTATTCATGGCCAGAAGTATGACAGTTCTAATCTACAGCTTGAACAAGATGTAGTTACAACGTTTTATTTGGAAACCCAAAACAATGTTTCACAAAAATGGCGGCCAATCTCGAAGTTCAAAGCTCGATTCCGGACAGAAAAATGATTTGTTTGATCGATTGAGTTAGCAGATTGGTAGACTGGCAGATCAGCAAACGGTGCTAATTCTAGCTGTTTCAGTCTTGGGCGAATCAACGAAAGCGATGTCTACTTCACGTAACACGACAACAGCCGGGCCCCGGCAACCAGCAAAGACCGCTAATCGGTGTACCGAGCGCCGTTGTTCATCGTCGCTTCGGACTCATACAGCAAGTACCACTTCGATTTTAAACGGCGTTATTTTGCTATATTTATGGCCAGTAGTATGTAACAAAAATATAGAATGGTCAGTTTGTAGCCTAAAAGTCGTAACTTCAGTTTAAATAAGCTGTAGATACGACGGTTAAACCAGCAAAAATGATTTACAAAAATGATGGCCAATGTTGGAGTTAAAACTCGTTTCTGGTCAAAATGACTGACAGGTTATTTGATTGACAGCATCGATTGGGCACTTTTAACCACAGGTTATTCAATGGGTATTTAAAAGTGATTCAGTAGACTGATGTCTGAAGATGAGCTACATATTATCCGTTCACTCACAACAAAAGTGCTGACAAACCCAAACACAACAATTTCAAATTGGTGGAATTTTAATAGTCTTTGATTTTTATTGAAAGGAGCCTTGTGGATAATGAGGAAATTGCTCGTTACAAGCAATTCCTTCATTTTCAACAATGTTTCCAAAGCTTTTTTCATGACTGACGTGAAAAAGCGTGATTGTCAGGGAATGGGTTTAAGGCCATGGGCTGGATAGCACATGCATAAGCTTTATTCTAATGAATTACATGTCGTAACTGAACGTTTGACAGATCGTGTCAGTCAATCAATTTACTAATCAAATAATTCATTTATACAAGAGGTGAACTTTGAACTCCGACATCATCCGATAGAATGTGAAGCATCGTTACTACATCTTATTCAAGGTTTAGTTACTACGTTTAGGTCGCTAACTGAGCATTTAACATTTTTCTTGCGTGTTATAGACCATAAGTTTTTCAAATTAACGCCGTTTAGAATAGAAGTGAAACTTCCTGTCGAAACTAGGTGGACGCGGCCTGTTTAGATAAATGTCTTAATGTGTAGGTACGATGTAACAGTAGCACAGCGCCAGTTTTTGTAAACTATATCTATAATAAACTCACCGTTCATATCAAAATTCACAAATATGTCTGCCATTTCTAATTTTGTAAGGGTTCCGTCTTGTGTCCTGTTAGCCTCCGCGACCTTGAAAATCTGTCTTGCCTTTGGATCGTCGGGGATTTCGGGGCGTGTTGGGTGTCCGGTAACACTTAGAGTTGAAATAAAGAGATTTTACTAATTCAAAAATCGAAATCAATTTTTCATTTTTCCCTTGTTTCGTTTAACAGTCGTATGGGGCGTGATATTTCAATAACCCAGTCTAGAATTGACATATCGCTGGCTCCGCCCTATTACTCAACCAAATCCGCTAGGAAGTTCTTTTTCGATATTATACGGGCGATATATTTGCAAAATTCTTGTCAGTAACGTGTAACAAAAAAGTATCATTGTTGGTTCAATATCTTTTCGGGCAATTAAGAAAACCAAGTTCATTTGAATATGTCGCAACTTAACATCACTTGTATGTGGTTTAAAACTACAATTTTGTCGACATAATTACTTGTCATCGCGACCCTTAGATATCATTTGAGACGAATATAGAACTCATATTCAAAGTTCATAGAAACATAATTATATCAAATAATGAGGATAGTAATGTGAATGTTCTTATTTCAGACAGCGTCAATTTTGAATCTGACTTAAAAGTTATATTGTACTTAATAGACTGCGTCATAACGAGACAACGCACTAATTTCAAAAGCACCTGATTTAGAATTTACTTGAAGTATAACCTGTGTAAAAACCACGATAGGGGTGGTGGTGTGTATGTGGTTTATGATGTGAATCTGATAAACAAGTCTATTTCACAATGATGTTTTCACGGAAAAAAATGCAGAGTAAGGCATACCCTTTTCAAATACGCGCATCGCGTCGAATTTCCAATTATTACGGTTCGATCCAAGGTCGCGGTAAATAACATTACCAACATTAGTCTCTCAGCAATTTGTGTATAATCGTAAATCTCAGTGGGATAAGCAGCTGGTAGTACCGGTGTGAGATATACCTGGAATTCATGGTTAGTTGCTCCAGCCAACGCAATATGACTGAAACACTGTTAAAAGAGGCGTTAAACCCAATAAAACAAAACAAATAAAACAAAGCGTAGTTGAATAATAACTTACCCGACGATTACTATTATGACGCAAGTGAAGCAAAATCTCAGATGGTTCATTGTTCTGAAAGGTATATAAAAGAAATACAGAGAGTCGTTAGACGATTCAATGTTTTTATGAACAAATTTGATTTTGATAAAGAAGGCAATACCACAGGTTTATTAGAATTATTATTTTCATTATTATAATAGTAATAACAGTTATTATTATTTCATTTGGTGTTTTGAAAGAAGAGATTTGACTTATCGCGGCTGTTAATCAGATAATCAGTCGACCAATGAAATCATTCATTTAGTTTGGACGTTAACTTTGAACTCCCACATTAGTCGCTATATTGGTGAATCATTTTTTTGTTGGCCTGGCGTCTTAAATGTCGTAGCTACAGCTTATTCAATTAACGTCGTTAAAAATCGAAGTGGAACTTCCTGTTGGAGTCAGTTGGTTGGGGGACCAAAGGAATCAGTAGGCGTGCCAGCGATTGGTCAGTTGCGCATTGTACTTAAAAATACTTTGCAGACGAAATTTAATTTCCTTTGACTATTTTCTAAACCATCCCTACAAATTATTTGTTTTCACAGCAGATTCTTTACCATTTCCTGTTCAATTCCCCTTGTTTTTGTATGAGAAATCATTGTGGAAAAAAGGAAATTTCTGTGTAGTTGTTTTTGTTTTCGACAATATTTAAACGTCCCTCCTAAATGATTATTGTATAAATAAATCGCAGTTAAATTGTAGTCTAGATAGTATTTCAATTTGAACAGGATCTAAATTTTGCAATACTGTAAGGGATTTATTCATCTTCATATAAATAAAGTGTATGGAATGAAATCGCATAAACTAAATTTATCACTAAACTGTATATAATACCAGGAAAGCTAATGATAAATACTTACTAGCAATAATGTTGTTGAAAACAAGAAAGTAGAGTGCGTTAAAGTCCGAAAAGATCCCGAAAACAAATTCGAAATTCCCTAAAGTGGATTATATAACCCTAGATAAGGCAGTTCTAAAAATTTGACTGATAACAATTTCGAAATCTGTGACGAGCCGTCTAAACACAAGATCTATAAATAAGATATATAAATAAGATCCGGCATGCAGAATCAAGAACCGACAATCAAAAGGAGTATAGTTAGAAGTATCTAACTAGGCTAGACTGGGAAGATTTTGCTTTTTTAACTGGCTGACAAACCGGGCTAGACTGTGAAGATCTTGCGTTTTGGAAAGGCTGACTAACCAGGCTAGACTGGGAAGATCTAACGTTTTTGTACTGGCTTACCAACCTGGGTAGACTGGGAAGATTATGCGTTTTGTACTGGCTGACTAACCTGGCTAGACTGGGAAGATCTTGCGTTTTGTACAGACTGACCAACTTTGGCTAGACTGGGAAGATCTTGCGATTTATTCAGGCTGGCTAAGCTGGCTAAACCCGAAGTCCCGCGTTTATTACTGGCTGACACCTGACGAGACTGGAAACATCTTTTGTTTAGTAATTGCTGGCTTACCTGGCTAGACTGGGAAGATCTAACGTTTTTGTACTGGCTGACAAACCTGGGTAGACTGGGAAGATTTTGCGTTTTGTACTGGCTGACTAACCTGGCTAGACTGGGAAGATCTTGCGTTTTGTAAAGGCTGACTAACCAGGCTAGTTTGTGAAGATCTAGCGTTTTATACTGGCTGACTAGGCTAGATCCCGCGTTTATTACTGGCTGATACCTGACTAGACTGGAAACATCTTGTGTTTAGTACTTGCTGGCTAACCTAGCTAGTTTGCGTTTTGTACTGGCTGACCATCCTTGGCAAGACTGGGAAGACCTTGCGTTTTTAAACTTGCTGACTTTCCTGGCTATGCTAGGAAAATGTTGCGTTTTGTACTAGCTGACAAAACAGGCAGCTTTGGAAGATCTTGCGTTTTGTGCAGACTGATTAACCTTGCTAGACTCTGAATACTGTCCGTTTTGTACTGGCTGAATAACCTGGCTAGACTGCGTATACTTTGAGATTTGTACTGACTGACTAACCTGGCTAGACTGGGTAAACTGTGCGGTTTGTACTGGCTAATTAACCAGGAATGAATGGGTAAACTGTGCGGCTTGTACTGGCTATTTAACCTGGCTAGACTGGGTTAACTGTGTGGTTTGTACTAGCTAATTAACAGGCTATACTGGGTATACTGTGCGGATTGTACAAGCAGACTTACCGGGCTAGACTAGCTATACTTTGTGGTTTGTACTGGCTGACTAACCTGGATGAACAGGGTATACTGACCGGTTTATACAAGCTAACTCACCGGGCTAGACTGGCTACACTTATTGTTTGTACTGGCTGAATAACCATCTCTAGACTGCCTTTTCTGTGCGGTTTGTACAAGCTGACTTGTCTGGCTAGAATGAGAGATTTTTACAATCCGTCTAGCCTGAACAGAAAAGAGAGCATGTGCGTTTCGTACTTGCTGATAAATCTTGCTAGACTGGGAGGTTTTCACTCTCGGTCTAACCTGACTAGAAAATGGGGCCAGTGCAGAATTTACTGACTGACTAGCCTTGTTAGTATTGAAGGGAGACATCTGTGGCTGATTAGAGTATAAAATCTTTTTGAGTTTTAGGTCTTCGTTTTACTGCACGATAATTGTAGTTTGTACGAAATTCCCGATTAACCCTTTTCATGTGATTCACCACATCTAATATCGTGGAATCCGTCCGGCTTTGATAAGCTGTAGTGGTCGCCAAAAGCAGCTTCGCATAAATGTCGGACAATGTCGGACTCGAAGCTCTCTAATGGCTTAAAAGAATTATTTGATTGGTCGACCGATTCTTTGTTTAACAGCTGCCGTACATCAGATACCTCCTATTTTCTCTCTGGCGAGTTTTAATTATAGAATAACTACATGTATTCTACGTTACAATATTATCTTAGGGTGATCCTTGCGGGGTCCACTCTCTTTTTCAAAAGTTTCCTATACATAACAATATAATAATCGTTTGGACGGTATAAGTGGCGCATAAGAAATGTCAAAGCACTAAAAGTACTAAGAGCTAAGCAGTTTAGCGGAGAAAAGAATGGATCTATTAACCAATTACTCTCTGATAAGATAATGTGTAGCTAACTTACTGTATACATGATACACATCCATCATGTATAAGTAAAATTAGCCACGACAAGTATCATTTCAGCAAAATTTGGTTGAAATTAGCCTAGCAGTACATTTAGATATAAACTTAAAGGAAGGTTTGCAGACTCATGCCAAACACAGATTCTAATAAGACCCGAGGTTTGCACAGAAAAGCCGTAGCCAGAGTCTTACAACAAATCGGAAATATCTTTTCTATACTTTCCAAGTTTTCAGTTTAATCATTTCCATTCATTTGTATTCCGCAACTTAACGTCTAGAGTCCACTGTGAAAAAAGAAAATTAACTTTTCATTTACGTAAGTGGTAAATTTAGATAAGCGGAGCCGATATAACGACAATAAGCTGTATATACCTACGCATGCATATTACTGATCGTTGGCCCATTGACCCCAGTCATGGTAGTTTGGCTGACTTATCAAACGAGATAAATTTGCAAAATATAGTTTGGTAAATAAAAAAGAAACATTTCGATGGTACATGTGGGCGACATATAACGTCTGTCTTCGCCTATAAACGCAAATATTTAATTCCCAGTTTCAATGTTTGAGTTCAAATTTCGCTTAGAAACGTATTAATTGGGTTGTTAGGCCAATCTGTTTTTGTTGTTGTTGTTGATGCTGCTGTTGTTGTTCTTGTTTAGAGGGTGTTGTTATTTTGGGTATTTAGTTTTTCAATAGATGAATTCTCGTTTTCAATATGAAATCAATTGAGAAATCAAATCATTTATGTCAAGCATTTTGGTTGGTCTGCGGGCTTAAACGCCGAATCTAAATCTTTTGCAAGATGAAGCTTCGACTGTTATGTGGCAAAAATTTGCTTTAATTTAAAATAATTGAGTATTCTCTACCAAATCAATAACTGTATATTTCGTAAAAAAATTAGATCTCTAGAAAAAAATTCTAGAATGCCATTGACAATCTTGATCTAATCTAAAGGCTGTTGTTGAACCAAGCAAAGCTAACATAGATATCGGCATAAAACTTAAATTATACACAAATTATTTTGACTCAAAATCCTAGACCTTCTTATCTATTGATGTCTCATGAAGGGCAAGATCTGTCACAATTTATACCTTATAACCCCTTTATCAGACATATTCAATGAAGTTGTAGACGATATACGCGTGTCTGTTGAAATAATACAAAACTACTTGTTCTGAAATCAAAATGTATCCTTCTGTCTCCTTTCGCACAAGACACGAGATTGTCAAAGCTGAACAATTCGTATCTCTCGACTCTTAAGAATAATCGCAATGAAAATAAAATGAATAATAAAAACGCTCAATTTAATGATGTCAAGTGACCAGAGAAGGAATGCGTTTACTCTCTTATGAGAAAACATGTTCGTTTGTTTGTTTGAATGGGGTTTTTAACCGCTTTCAACAATCTTTCAGTTATATTGCGGCGGCTGGAGCACCTAACAATGTAATCCTGGTATTTCTCACACCAGTACTACCATTACATCCTTTCCTAGCCCCCAGCTGCTATCCCACATAGGTCTACGATTATCGACCCATTGGTGAGAGACAAATAGTCGGAAAGGATGAGTGCCGCCGTCGAAGGAGAAAACATGTAATGAATGCACTATATACGCTATGTAAGGAAAGTTATCACCGCCAAAATAATTGAAACGGCTCTTCAACAAATTTTATAGATGAAACATTTTTGCTCTAAATTTCAAAAAAGTTTAACTTTACAGCATTCAGCCATTTGACAGAAGAGGATTTAGCTAATTGTTGATTTTATATTAAAATACTCACTCAGTAGGGAAGAAGATATTGTGGAAAAGAATTTTTTTTGTTACAAACGTTTTATTTTTTCCTTCTTTTTCCACAATGTTTTGTCCAGTATGATAAGACATGCATGTAAGATCCAGAGATTGAACTGGAAGGGTTAACTTGTTTGCTACAATATTACTTGTTTTTGTTGTAAGACTAGCCAATTAATTCAATATTATTACAAGACGACGAATGATAGACTAGTACAAAATATAAGAATTTGCAGACGAGAATTATAAGCAATAAGTTGAAAATGCATGAGCATAAATTCATATGGCTGAAATCTATGTATTTTTTGTCAAATTGTTTTTTTCAATTCTACGGCTTTTGAATGAAACATAATTGATGAATCATGAAATATTCTTAGACGACAGATTTTAGACTAGCCGAAAATCTAAGGAGATACAGACGATAACATCACATCAATAGATTCTATAAAGTCGATCGCTCTATTTAGAAAACATGGTGAAACGTGAGAAAGCCACCTGTAAGAACCGATTTCTCATTTGTTCACATTGTTTGTTGTTTGTCTCTCCTGAAAGATGGAATAATAAGAAAATAAATTGCTTGTAATTTAAAAAAAATATAAATTTGATCTTATTAGGCAGAAAACATGGCGAGTAATGAGAAAGTTGCTCTATATTATCGAATGCTTCATGTTTTCTCTCCGTATGTTTTTTAATAAATTCATCCCATAAAATTTACGAGATGCATGAAAAGTGCGATTGTAGGAATATTGCTTAGCGTATGACAGAGAAATGAGAAAGTAGTTTGATATTGAAAACTTATTCTATTTTCTTGCAGTACTTTTGAAACAATATATGTATGCCTCTTCTCCTGGCATTAAAAAAAATGGCTATCATGGAATGGTCTAACTTTTCATAACACATGTGTATCATACTATGATGAGCTCAATTGGTAGAGCACTTGACTTCAAACCACTAGATCACGGGTTCAAGCCCTGGGCTGACCGTATCAACTAACAAACTAATTGTCTTTCGGATGAGACGTTAAACATAGGCCCCGTGTGACGGTGCTATCCACCGAGTACGTTAAAGAACGAGGCGAAGCTCTCAGAACTTTCGTCCTGTATCCTTGCACTTTCCCCCGTAACAACTAACCGTCTTCTGGGGGCGTCGCTCATATGGGCATGTGCTACAGTAGCGACGATAAATAAACAGAAATACACACGCACTATGGTATTTGTTTATTTAGGGCCCTTTTCGACTTGGACCAAGGTTCCTACCGTTTTAACTTATGTTTAGGTCAAACAAGTTTAGTTTCTACCAAAATGGCGTTCTTTGACCTTTAACCCCTCTAAATTGTGATTTGATTGGTATAATCAATCAAGGAGATCCGATTGCATCTACTATGGTAGAAGCAATGGTTACTACCGAAAACGGCCCAAGATGTAACTTTTTTAATGTTTGATTTGAATTGTTCCTTAATAAACATATGATTAGGTTGATATGCTTTTACACAAACAGTGTAAGTACAGCTCTAGTAAGCAGCGGATGTAGGAGGTTGAAACAAAACGAACACATATCGGTGATTTGGTTTTATGACCTCGTAGCTACAGCTTGACTAAAGCTGTGGTTTGGAGGTTTAATGATTACACCGAAGATATTTTTCGATCAAATTTTCTATCGAGCTATCTAAACAATTTAAAATTGAGAATGGAATTTGATAAAGCTGGACGAACACTGTTTACTTCTAAATTTTATTTAATTATCTCAAACGGCATTTTCTCTCTTTTGGTCTCTATTACATTTGTATAGTCTGATTCGATTGACCTGAAATTAGCCTTGTGCTTCTTTATGTAATTGGGATGTAATAAAATTAGTATGTCTTCGGTTTGGTTCTAGTACCTTGCAACTACAGCTTTAATTGAGTTGTGGCTGCGAGTTTTTTTTAATGAAACCGGCGATATCCAAGTCCTAACAGTTTTATAATGGAAGCATATATAATGTAGGGTAAAATCTCAAGGGTTTTAATAAACTATTATGACCTGGTATACAAAAAACATTTATAACTCAGATCGGTAAAAACAGCCTATATTCCAAGAGCGTTTTGTCCGGTGTCGTTCTGAGGCCACGCAACACAACCCTTTTCAGCTTCTATTTTTGTGTGTGTGTGTATATGATGTTCCGAATAAAACCATCCAATGAAGATAGTGCTCAACCAATACATGTGTATAGTGAGCATTATAATAATTATCATTGTTTATATGAGATTAACCCTACAGCCTATTGCGTATTATGTGTTTAACCTCTGAAGAGTGAGGTACATGTTTACACCTCATGAAACAAAGTAAAGTAAAATGTGCTTGATCATCTAAAAGTCTCATTAGGACTATCATTCCAAGTTATTTTTAGGTTGATTGTGCAAAAACTGTAGACTCTATAATGTCTCCAGGTAACTCATTAAATCAAAGTACCCATAGTACTGTGTGCCAGGCAAGCTACAAAACTGAAGAATACGAACCAGAGGGGTGGTCTTATTAAGCATACGGAAAGACGCGTGATGTCTGTTATGCCTAATATGTACAACCCTCTTATCTTTAGCTCATTCAAGTGACCCCTTTTGTAATTGTGCTTTGTCGGTCGTTTGATTGTGATTTTTTTTTTAAATATCTCTTTCTCCAAAATGACTGGACATGTTTCAACCAAATTTCACAGAAATGGTCCTCGGGACATTCTCTCTATGTAACTATCTGAACACATTTGTAAGCGGCCCAGCTGTTCAATGATGTAAAGACGAAGAGTAAGCAAGAAGCCATCGGGACAACATTTTTTGAATGCCTATTCGATAGGGACAAGTGTTAAGTTACCCTTTATATTCTTTAGAATATTTTTTGAGTTGGAATAATTATGGAAGTTGACTTTCATTGAAGGTGGTAGGCGTCATTTAGAATCACTTTTTGTTACCGTAAAGTGGTGAACGAATGGCTGATTAAAATAGTTTTTCAGGAGCTTGGCGTTTAGCATAATAAGGACATTCATTAGAATAAATGTGGTAGTTATTTACCAACTAGTACCTAAAGGAGCTACTTCTTTATCGGACTCAGCGGTTGCAGTGGACAACACGACCAACATTTTTTGCTCGAAAAATTGTTCCATGAATAGCTCTTAGTCGCTACAGATAAGTTGATTGATTGAATGGGGTTTAACGCCACTTTTAACAGTATTTCAGTCATATCGCGGCGGCTTGAGTACCAAACAACTGATTCTTAGTATTTCTCACACCACTACTACTACTACATCCTTTCCTAGCCCCCAGCTGCCATCCCACTTAGGTTAACGATTATCCACCCATTGGTGAGAGACAAATGTCGGAAGGATATGTGCCGCCGCCGGGGATCGAAACCATGACATCCCATGATTGAGGATTGGGAATCTGAGGCGCTACCGAGTGCGCTATGACGGCGGCCGCTATAGATAAGAAGGAATGTCTGGCAGAAGATTGTAAACAGCTTCCCGTTATGATTAGGGAATTAATGAGTAATGACCCCCTGTTAATTGTACATTTGGTGGTATCCTGAGGTAAAGAATGAATACTTTTTAAACCTTCTCGTACAAAAAAACTTATTATAACCTTATGACCTTTATCAAAATTTGACATTGAGGAAAAATAGCCTTAAGACATTAAGATAGAATACCTGTATTGGGGATTTTGTAAAGACATTAAGATAGAATACCCGTCATGTGCCATTTTGGAACATCGTAAATCTTCGGGTAAATTCGTACCTATTTATTTGCTAGCGGAAGAAGTAACTTACGTAGTAAATATGTCATTATAGTATTTATAGAGGAACTTAAATAGAACGCCGCATCCCGGAATCCTGACGCCATGTCGATTCCAAAAAGTGTATTACCGGTAATCTACCTTAAGAAGCGAAAATGAACAAAATAAAACCTCCTCCAAAAAATAAGGCATAGGGCTTTTAACCTTTCGTGCAGCAATCGTCGTAGCTACAGCTTACTCAAGGAAAATAGTTTGTGACTAATGAGCGGGGGATAAACAACTTTAAAAAAAACCACCTTTGTTCCGATCTATCAAACTTCAGTATAGGTGCACCCAATAACCTCAGCCTGTATAACTTTTTAGTTCTATGGGAAATTCGCATAATTCAGGTACAAATATTACAATTATTCTAAACATATTATGACATGGTTTATAGTGTTTTTCATCAAAATATAGTCTTTTTCATCAAAACCATCTGACCAAGGTAATTGCCCCCTTAATAATAATTAAAAAAAAAACCCTTTCCCTACTTTTTTCCCTTCTTCGCAATTAGTACCTTTTCTCTCGTCACCATCTGAATGTATTGTATGTAAGCAGTTTATTTTGTTATGTTCGTATATCATATGTGTGTGTATGATTTGAACAATAAACGATTTGTATTTTGTATTATTTGTAAATGGTAGATATCTCCTATTGTGGTTCTACAATAAGGTCAAATTGTGAAAGAAATAAGTCCTTCAAATATTAAAGCCATATCTTTACCCCAAAACATTCAACAAAATTGATATAAAAAACATTATCTAGGGTCAAAAACATCAATAGTTATGACGATTGAAATTATTAGATCAAAATAATTCTACACGATAAGCCTACATTTCATGAAAGAAGTTACGGTATCTTAAAATGTGACCCACCACAATTTAAGGTTTGTTTACATAAAACCATGACACAAGTAATGACGTTTCCACTTTCGCTAGTCGTTCAAATAACTATCTAGGTCACGGAGATTAACGAAATCGTCCGTAAAAATTAGTCATCAGCATCTGTGTATATAACAGTCAATGCCGAATATTAGCGAATATTTCCGGTGAATAATCGGGTGCAGCTGTCTCGGTCTCAAAATGTAAACAAACTCGAATTTAAATTGATAAAAAAAAAAAAAAAAAAAACAAAAAAACAACACAAAATACTTGAAAACTGCGACCATATTCTCATTTTGCATATTGATAATAAGAGGGCTCTTGTTTAATTTAGTAACCAAATAAACGATGGACTGTTTATAGAGTTTTCCTCCTTCGGGTGGAAGATACGGCTTTAAAAATTTCATAGTTTACAGAACTTTGGTTTTGTACGATGCTTTCCAAAATTCTAGTATAATGCATCTGGAAATGTTTATTGTTTATAGAAATACATAAGTCTGTGCCATAAAATCTGTTCTAGTCATTTTTTTAGAAGAGGGACGTTGTGATATTGTTTGTTGAAATTTACACGCATTAATTTCTAAGCAAATGTATACTCACTGACTTTTGACATCACATCATATACTGGCTTCTAGAATTATTAGTCCTTAATCATTGACTCTAGCTGGCTAAGAGCGAGATGTTGCCACGAAGCATTATTCACTTTGTTAAAAAAATTTAACGTTCAACTCTGGGATCTATACCTTGGCATTTATTTCTAATGCTAACACAACGTGCTTAGAGGTCGAGCAAAGTTTCGAGTATTGCCCAATCCATTCTCCTCTCCTGGGTAAAAATAGACAATGCTGGTAAGCAGAGAGACAATGCTGGTAAACAATCTTTGAATATAGGTTGGAGACATCGGACGTGGGTGGTTTATAGTATGGATATTAAGTTGATGTTCAAAGGAAGCCCAGCGAATTAAAGCGAACATAAAAGGGTGAATGCTCCGATTCAAAACGGGTGGATAGCGAAAAGAGTGAACACATAGTGTGTACATTAATATTTGGCGGATGATTGTGGCGCGGATACCCAGCGGATTCAGAGAAGATACTGACCATGTTTAAATTAAAGTATCGGACATATAGTGTTTGTGTTTTTTTGTACATTTTAAATCCTTTTTACATCCGTAAGTGTAGTAAGACCTGGTCTTCAGCCAAATGACTTGACGCCAAAGTTGAACATAACGAGGAAAATTTATTCAATATTATACAAGGTCGACACAATAATGGAGAGACTGACAGACATTTACTTCAATCTAGCCGACGATTGCAACCCCAGTTCCTCCTGTTCCTGAAAAATAAATGCATGGCGGTTGGGCACTTTATCCCATTTGTACACTTTCATACAAACGGCTTTACGGCTCTCGAAGGGAGAGAATCTTCCACCTGGGAAATCCTGAAATCTTCGTTCAATTTTTTAACAGATGCATTTACCAATATTTTCTGAATAGCTAACAAGGCCGCTTTGAAAAGCTTTGTCGAACAGAAAACAAAAATAAATTTCAAAATTATCTTGTGCTGGTAATATAGAAAAGTTTAAAAACTTATTTCCGTGTTCTTTTGAAAAAGCTTTCCAAAGGGGCTTGTGAACTTTTCTGAAATTATTTATATCTGGTCCGTAAATAATTTGACAAAGATTTCAGGATTCCTTTTGGTGAGAAGATTTGTACCTACGAGATTCCTTGAGCCTTATGAGAAAGTAAGTATAGTAGCTATGAATATTTTTGTTTTAAAGCAATAGATATTAGTTCCCGTCAACGTAAAATGAAAGCGACACTGCAATCCCCAACAAATAGGCCTATGTCTAAGGTATGATAAGTAAAGAAACATACACATTTCAAACTTACCGTGACAATTCGATGGACATGTCTGTTGCTCGAATGCAGACCCAGTACATTGGTTTCCACCATTTTTAGGGTACGGGTTACTGCAGGTTCGAATCCTTATTCTAGTACCTTGACATGTGGGTGAGCATCCGTTCCAAGCCTGCCAGGTCGACCATTTACCGTCAACTTTATTTAACAAAACATACGCATCATTTATAATACTTAACGTCTAATTAAGAACAGGAACGTCGACATCGCGCAAACGTTGCCAAACAACGTTCGAGTCAAATCCTCTATCAGATCAAAAACAACGCATGTATTGAGTTTTAATAGATTTATTTTATTTTTTTCCATTGAAGCATTTTCTACCGAAATATTAAAAAAATAAGAGTGTTTATGCATAGAATTTTAACCGATACCTGGGAAATATTATTTCAATATCATTTAATTATATGAAGAACTCGAATTAGTGATATGAATACACAGTAACTATTACAAAAGCGAAAGACTTGACATAACGATTAATTATACATATTTACCTCAGACTAGTCAAAACTTTGAATTTATGACATTTCCTCTTATCTTAAAGAAAGTCTATATGTGCAAATGTTTAAATTACGTGCTCTTAGACTGTCGTATTTTGCACGGATTTGAACACGTTCATTTGACATTAAAGTTCCGGTCCATTTATAGGAAATAAATTCAGTATTTGCCAACTTCGAAGACAGAGTGTACTGCGAAAACTCCATTGATTGATCGCGGAAGTCTATCAAAGGATAAGGGACACACACACACACACACACACACACACACACACACACACACACACACACACACACACACACACACACACACACACACACACACACACACACACATATATATATCTAAATAAATGTGGGATAAATTGTATTCAAACAGTGTAAAATATATGGATTATCAAGTTATAAAGTTTCTTCATCAGGGGTTCAATGACAACTGACAGAATGGATGAAAAATCTTATTTTGATGGGCTGGTGGAAAATTGCAGGTCAACCTATGGGTTAATGTGCGGATCTAATTTGCCCTAGATGATTATATGTCGTTTTTATTGATCCAAAAGGGATGGATTGTGTTAAGACGCCAGATCCAATAGGTCTCCCAAGATTTGCGTTGTTTGTCGGACCATTTACTGTTTGCTTCAATGCAACATAGGATATCATCGTTAAATGAATGGCCGACTTCGCTAAAATGTTCTGCAACTGGAGATCTGTTGAATCTACGTGTTTACCAGTCAGATCTGTGCAAATTCATACGTTTGTTTATCTGCTGTTTGGTTTCGCCAACATATTGTTTGTTGCATATGGTGCACGCTATTAGATACACTGCATTTGCAGTTTTGCAGGTGTGTGTACCCTTGACTGAGGAAACAGCGCCAAGACGAGATTTGAAAGTTCGCGTGTCATGCATGATATTGCACGTCTGACATCTAGGTGCATTACACGGTCCAGAATTTCCAAGAGAGTTGTTTGTTGTAACAATGCCTACTTTGGCTCGTACCAAGAAGTCTCGAAGTGACTTAGGTTTGCGGTAGGCGACAACTGGTTTCTCAGGAAACATTTTACTGAGTTTGCTGGATGACTCGATCTTGGACCAGTGTTTTTCTATAATTGAGTTTACGTTTGGCAAGTCTGGATGGTATGTCAGAACAAAATGGATTCTGTTTGATTGCTGTACAACTTTAGTCTTTAACCAGAGATCCTCTCGCTTGGCAGTGGAAGCTCTTGCGATTGAGGAAGACACGATGTTTTTTGGGTAACCTCTGTTTAGTAAGTGCTCTGATAACTCTTTCGAGCGTTGTTCAAACGAGTGCTCATGTGTGCATATTCTACGAATCCGAAGGGCTAGGCTGTAAGGAATGTTTCTCCAACAGTGCCTAGGGTGGCAGCTAGTACGGAGCAAGTATTGGTGTTTGTCAGTAGGTTTTGAATACAGATCTACATTGAGCTCATTTCCATTCAGACTTGACACTGTATCTAAGAAAATGTGTTGTTCATTAGAAACTTCAAAGGTAAACTTTATAGACGGATGAAAATTGTTGGCAATTATTTTGAATTCATTCAGTTTTTCCATGTCGTGACACCACTTCATGTCTATGTCGTCGATGAATCTTAGCCATGAAAAAGGCTGATGTGGTACTGCCATAAGCAGTTGGCGTTCCAGACGACCCATGAAGATATTGGCGTAGGAGGGTGCCATCTTTGTACCCATAGCCGTACCTTGTATTTGAAGGTAGTGTTTGCCATTAAACTCGAAGTTGTTGCACTTAAGGATTAGTAAGAACAATTCAACCAACGTATCTGTTGGTGGATCTTTGACAACCCTTGTGTTCCAAAATTCCTTGCAGGCTTGAATACCATCTTCGTGTGGTATATTTGTATAAAGTGATGTATATATCTATATATCTATATATCTATATCTCTATATATATATTAATCTATCTATCTATCTATCTATCTATCTATCTATCTATCTATCTATCTATCTATCTATCTATCTATCTATCTATCTCTCTCTCTCTCTCTCTCTCTCTCTCTCTCTCTCTCTCTCTCTCTCTCTCTCTCTCTCTCTCTCTCTCTCTCTCTCTATATATATATATATATATATATATATATATATATATATATATATATATATATATATATATGGGATAAATTGTATTCAAACAGTGTTAAATATATGGATTATCAAGTTATAACCCTAGCGCTTTCGAAACTAAAAGTTTCTTCATCAGGGGTTCAATGACAACTGACAGAATGGATGAAAAATCTTATTTTGATGGGCTGGCGGAAAATTGCAGGTCAACCTATGGGTTAATGTGCGGATCGAATTTGACATAGATGATTATATGTCGTTTTTATTAATCCCAAAGGGGTGGATCGTGTTAAGACGCCAGATCCAATAGGTCTCCCGGTATTTGCGTTGTTTGTCGGACCATTTAATGTTTGCTTCAAGGTAACACAGGATAACATCTTTAAATGAATGGCCGACTTCGCTAAAATGTTCTGCAACTGGAGATCTATTGAATCTACGTGTTTTCCAGTCAGATCTGTGCAAATTCATACGTTTGTTTATCTGCTGTTTGGTTTCGCCAACATATTGTTTGTTGCATATGGTGCACGTCATTAGATACACTGCATTTGCAGTTTTGCAGGTGTGTGTACCCTTGACTGAGGAAACAGCGCCAAGACGAGATTTGAAAGTCTGCGTGTCATGCATGATATTGCACGTCTGACATCTAGGTGCATTACACGGTCCAGAATTTCCAAGAGAGTTGTTTGTTGTAACAATGCCTACTTTGGCTCGTACCAAGAAGTCTCGAAGTGACTTAGGTTTGCGGTAGGCGACAACTGGTTTCTCAGGAAACATTTTACTGAGTTTGCTGGATGACTTAATCTTGGACCAGTGTTTTTCTATGATTGAGTTTACGTTTGACAAGTCTGTATGGTATGTCAGAACAAAATGGATTCTGTTTGATTGCTGTACAACTTTAGTCTTTAACAAGAGATCCTCTCGCTTGGCAGTGGAAGCTCTTGCGATTGAGGAAGACACGATATTTTTTGGGTGACCTCTGTTTAGTAAGTGCTCTGATATTGTTCATTCAGCAACGGTGTGCCGTTGTTTTTTTTCGATCTATTTAATATCGTGTCCTTTGTAAACGGTGATTTCCGTAATTCGCAGCCTAATTCTGTATATTTTTTCTTGTAATTTCTATTTCCAGACGGAATTTCTTGTAAGTTCCTATTTCTAGTTTTAACTCATATTTAAATATGAAGGAATATGATTGCCCAAGTAAACTGATCTCAGATTAATCTGGTGAAAACAGGTTTGGCAGAAAGTCAAGATAAACCTAAAAATTGACAAATCGCGACTGCCAATCAAATAAACAGTCGACCAATGAAATCATTCATCGCAACAAGAAATGAATTTTGAACTCCAATATTGGCCGCAATTTTTGTAAAAAAAATTCATTGGTTTGGCGACTTAAATGCCGTACTCACAGCTTATTCAAGCTGTAGTTACGACGTTTGATTGTCAACCAACTTCTCTACTCTTTTCTTACATGCTACTGTTCATAAATTTTGCCAAACAGCGCCGTTTAAAATCGAAGTGGGACTTCCTGTTGGAGTCTTTTGGTGGGGCTAACGAAGTGAATTTCCAAGGCCAGCGATTGGTCAATTGTAGTAAAGGTTAGATGGTCGTGTTTTACAAAACATCTGGCTTTAAGTAGCAAATAATATATTTGTCAATTCTATAGCAATTTGGTCCATGTTTCGAGGTATTCAGAATCGAGCATAGCTCAAAAGCCATCTCGTTATCATTATTGTAATCGTTATGAAAATTTAACTTAAGCGAGTATATACCAACAACCAAACATGAAAGTGCAACGTAAAACGAATAAAACAGTTCAATCACTTTTTCTACTGAACGTAACTGCAAAAGATGGAAATAATAAATTATGACGTTCTAGATTATTCTACCTAACATTAAAATCATCGGAGTAGAAATCGTACAGTTATTTAAGATGGCATATACCTTTGTTTGTTTGTTTGTTTGTTTGTTTAGAAATAAAACATCGAAATATGATATGTGCGTTTTCTCTCTTTTTTCAGACATCTTTAAAAAAACTTCCAAAAGATTTTTCGGCTTATAGTTTCATTGTTTTGTTTTGTAGTTAATCGATTAAAAGAACGGTTATACACAGCCAATAAAAATCGGTCTCTAAGTCGTGCGAGCAGGATAGTAAGTCGTTCCAACGAGATAGTCATCCTCTCTAACGCGCAATTTAAATTTATAAATAGCTCAAATGAATAAAGACCGACTTTAATTGTCTGTGTATCTCGTTCTCACGAGATAGCAATTTGTTTTCCTTTTTTACACACAAAAAAAGAAAACGTGTTTAAACCGTTCTTTAAACGATAAAAAACAAAAAAAAAAGAAGCATTGCTTTCTCGTCGCTTTTTGTTTCAACAGAAAACTATAAAACAAAATGTTTCCTTTTTTTACTTGGTAGGTCGAAATAATAAAGCGCGCATGTCACCTCTATGCCACCGTATTTATTTCCCGAAAATTGACGTCCGTTGATCCGTTAAAATAAGTCGACAATCCTAAATGGCGTCATATCGTCATTGTTCCCTCCATGATACACCTTTCTCAATTTCATAACCTTAAACTTTTATGCATTAGGAAAAATAGGTCCAAACTGATAATTTAATCCTTTTGAGAATCAAGAGTTGTGCTTATATAATCATTTGAATGGCAGAAACAAAAAATGAGTGATTTGTAGTAAAATTAGTAGGATAAGTGTCATTTTCATATAATTTGTCTGCACTTTAAGTCTAATCATAGACTTGTCCCATGAAGAAACGATAGATTTAGTGCCTACCTGGAAATTTATTTAATGCATCACTTGGAATCTCGTCGTCGTTACACGTTGTTCCATTCTGGGAAGTGCAACAGTAATGGCAGACAACTCCAGTATTTTGCAGAGTTTTGTTTAATGACGAAATATCTGACGTCATACATTCTGGTTGGTTCCTAGAGTTTTTCCACCAATCAGTATTGCAGACAATTTCATCCTCGCAGCTGTAATTTGAACATGCAAAAATATATCTATCGGCTATGTTTATTACGATTTAGATATATTTTACCCAAAACGAAACCAAGCTTCAAATATATTCCGAGTATTCTTTGATGACAGAATGCTCTTTTACGCAGGAAAAAGGCTAACAGCCTGCGGGTTATTCAAGCGAATCAATCTTTTGCAAATAAAACTTTATTTTATTCATTTATTTATGCTTACTAACATGTAAAAATGCTCATTCTTTTCTTAGGTATTCACATCCAAAAATGTAGACGATGTGTAAACTAAAACCAATTTTAAATTAGTTATTGCATATTTCTGCCTTCAAAAGGCATTTTCTGAAAAAAGGAAACGTTAGTTATTAAGACAATTGTTTGAAACGGAGCAAACATAACGCAAGCAAATGGAAACAAAACGACACTAAACCTCTTGAAAAAAGTCCCAAACTCGTATTTTAAGCACACTTTCAAAGATTATGACCAAAGAAGTTCTGTAACACTCTTGAACAAACTCAAAACATACAATGGAAAATCGGTAGCAGAATTCAATTGATCACACGAAAAGATGTTCTTGGTTCTACTTATACTGGAAAAAAACCTACTAAAGTATCGAAGGTTACCACGCCAAGCAGAAAACTTACGTAAATTTAGATGTTTTTCACACAATTATTTTTACGGTTAAGGAATGTTTATTTCACTACCCATCTAGTGCAAATCATATCCGAATTTACCAAACAGAGTACCAAAAAGCCACATCAAGGCCTTTGTCGGCTAGTACTAACGTTCCTACTACAAAAGATGCAATTGGTAAGTCGAAAGGCCTATGTTAGGTTATGGATTACTTTTAGAGTAACCGATCAAAAGTTGCTTAAACCCTTTCAATACAATCAGGTGTTTTCACGATTATAAGATTTATACAAGGGAAAACTTTGTAGGAAAAGACGAAATTGCTTGTTACAAGCAATTTCTTCTTTTTCCACATTTTTCTACCACATTCATTTTCTACGTTATTTCTCTGTTTAAACATAGTTTGATTTGTCGTCTGCAATATCCTTTGCCAGTCTAAAGTTTTGTCGTCTGGGTAAAGGGTATTCTTCTTCTTCTGTTTACAATTATTTTAAACTTTTAGGACTAATATATAATGTTTTTAGGTAAATTCTCAACCATTTCAAACATTTGCACTATTAAAATAGATCCAACCTTTTCTGGACTATCTTGATTCCACTGCTTCTGATAATGGTGTTCATACAAACTGGGGTGACCTTGTCACATCTCTGTCTGGTGTAGTACCCGTCTTTACCCACCATACAGTGCGTCGCATCTAAATATAATTGACAAATATGATTGATCGAATTTAATATTTATAGTCAGTAACATGTAACCAAAAATATAACAGTTGGTTGGCTACCTAAATGTAGTAACTACAGTAACTACAGCTTGACGTTTAAGTAGCCAAATCAACAAAATACTTAATATAAACGAGTTAAAGTTGAGGTGAATCATTTTTCATACAAAAGTGAGTCCAATCTTATACAGAAAGAGAATCAGTTTCAGCATGATGTTTGTTACACAAAAATGTATCATTTATCACAGAGAATTGTAACCTTTCTTATACATAATTGTATCCTTTCTTAATCATAATTGTAACCTTTCTTATACATAATTGTAACCTTTCTTATACATAATTGTATCCTTTCTTATACATAATTGTAACCTTCTTATACATAATTGTATCCTTTCTTATACATAATTGTATCCTTTCTTATACATAATTGTATCCTTTCTCATACATAATTGTATCCTTTCTTATACATAATTGTATCCTTTCTTATACATAATTGTATCCTGTCTCACACAAAATGATATCCTGTCTCACTCAAAAGAGTATATTTTCTTATACGAAATTATATCCTTTCTCACACAAAAGCGTATCCTTTCGTGGACAAAATTATATCCTTTTTCACTCAAAAGTGTGTACTTTCTCAAAGCGCACCCTTTATCCTTTTTCATTCTAAAGATAACACTTTTTAGTGAAAAGTGTACATTTTGAGAAAAATAAGTATCCTGTCCATAAAAGTCATCAATCTAACTTTATTCTAATTTCTTAAGTCTCTTACTTGGATTCTCATAATCGAAAACCTCGTGTGGTATAACACCTTTGTTACAAGGCTGGTTTCCAGGTCCGTCTTTACAACAATAATGACATATGCCCTTTCTCTTGAAGGAACCAGACTTGATGGCTTGTTCACAATCTGTTGCGTTTTTCATGTAAACATAAGCATCGTAGTAGCATTGTGTATCTGTACTGCATCTGTTGTATAAATCATAAGGACTGAAAATACTGAGAAGTTGGACTGAATCATAAGGACTGAAAATACTGAGAAGTTGGAATGCGCTGAAAGGGTCATAACTGTAGAATTCGGTTCAAATTCATTTATTGCTTTCCGAGTAAGCCTTAATCCAGCATTATGTGCGTGAATATCCACATACAGAAATAAAAAAATGGCATAGCCAGACAGTGACGCTTTTAAATGACCCTCATTATGAAAGCTTTGGAAAACAATGTGGAAAATGAAGAAATTGCCTGTTATAAGCAATTTCTTCATTATCTACAACGTTTTCTGTCCAAAAAGACCAGGATTTTAAAGGTTTCATCAACTTACAATGGTCGTCTGCTATTTCTTTGAATTTGGACTGGTCTAAAACTTTATCGTGTTGGAATGGGTTATAAGCTAGTGTCACGCACAGCAAAATTAGAATTTTCAAGCATAACATTCTCCTTTAGATCAACTGTAATACGTGAACTCGTAGAATCTTGAAAACAGAGAATAACAGCTTCTACAGTAAGAAAAAAATTACCTCGATGATATTTGACCCTCAACTCAGCCAATTCTGTAACGATCATACTAAACTCACGTAGATTTTCACTTCAAGTTTATGAGTATACGTGGCAATTGGTGGAAATGCGCGGAAACGTGTTTCAGGGTGATCGATTTGAAATTCCGGTTTAGAATTAGGTAAAAAAAATATTTAAAGCGTTGTGAGTAAAATTCAAAAGAAAAAAAGACTATAACGTTATTGTAACGTTATTGTAACGTTAATGTTTGCACATGGTAGTTTTGTCATTTTCCTAAAAATTCTTATAATATGATGAAGTTAGTATCAAATATCTTCGGCGTCTTGTAATCGCGCGATTTCCTTATTCGTTATTCGGCTTTAGAGCTGTAAAAAAAAAATCTTAAGTAAAAAGGACCAAGCTGAAAGCTAGATGATACTTGCAAAAGGTTTGATGTGTTATTATTGATTTAAACTTGTAAATAACGACATAATAAAGCGTAATTATTTAGTAAATAAGTAGAAAACGGAAATTGATATGTTTACATTCTAATTTTCAAAATCTTCTACTTTCGTTTTACATCTATTTGATTTTTATTGAGTAAAACTGTAAATCCCACGATAATCGCGTTCGTTTGATGTCTACGATCCACTTAATCGCTCTAGAATGTTTTAAAGCACTGGGCTGCGTGATTATTGTAAAAATGCATTTGCGACCTGAGCCATATTTGTAGTCACATGACTACCACATGTCACTTGAGATCACGTGATTACCAAACACGAGACGGCGAATCACGAAAATCAAATTACTGCGCTGATTATTACCTTACTTTTCAACAATTTAAAGCAAACTAAAGCATGTTTAGATGTTTCTTTTATATCATCCTTTACATATGCCATATTATTGTCATCGGCTACCACTAACTGATTGTCCGTGGCAAGTTGAGATGAGAAGTAACCCGAGGTGTATTCATATCTAAGAGATCACGTGATATGTGTTTTCAAAAAAACCCGAAATGAAATTGTATTGTGTTCATTTTGCGGTTTTGTTAAATCTAAGTTGGAATTGCTCCACATTCCAACTTAAAAATTGGACCAACCGGGGATCCGTGACACAGTTGACAAGTCGTAGATAAAAGAACCAATGGATCAACCAATCGTTCATTCAGATCGGGTGTGAACTTTTAACTTGGACTTTGGCTGACATTTATGTGGAGATTTTTTGTAATGGTTTTGCAGCTTAAAAGTCGTAACTACAGCTTATTGTAGTTAAGACGTCGAAATTCGCAAAAAAGCATTAATTTTTCATTTTTGTTACATGATACAGGCCATAGAATTTGCCAAATAAGGCCGTTTAGAATAGAAGGTAACTTAATGTCGGAGTCACTAAGCGTGTCCATCGGAGACAGTGGGCAGGGCCAGCGATTTGTCGACTTGAATCTGTCATGCGAAAAGGAAGCTCTTTAAAAACAAATCTTATCTGTCATATGAAAGGGGAGATATGTGAAACAAATGTAATCTGTCAAGTGAAAATGGAGATATGTGAAACAAATGTAATATCTCATGTGAAAAATACGGAGCCATCATGGATATCCGTGAAAAAAATGTAACCCATGATGTGAAAAGAAGGTCATCTAGGAATAGCGAAAAATCATCGACCCACACCAGACTTGATATCCGAGCTGATATCCCTGATTGACCTCTGCTGGATCTGACCCCTTTGCAAATATTTGTTAAGTTGAGTTCCGACGGTTACAACAATATAAGGAGGCATTTTGAAAATTAAGATAGATTTAGAAATTAAGTACTCAATTGAGAAGTTCTACCAACAGCGAAACGTGCTCAGCCTAGTCAGCCTACACAATTAACTCATTCTGATGACTGCAATTTTCGCAAATCCCACTTTGTCAATTTTTGCATGATGGGCTCCATATACTATAAAATTCCCTCTTAAAAACTATTAATTCGAGAAAAGACGAAATGAAAAATCAAAGTACTGAAAGTACTGAAGCTAGTAAAGCATGATTTTATTGAGTAATCTTCTATGTCAAAGGTTACCAAAATTAATGGAATTTAGAACACAATGAAGACAAGCTATTTTCTTGAGTTGATTCACAAATGCGATTGGATGGAATCGAGTTAAATAACATGCTTTTGGAGGAGTTGTCTACGATTTGAATAAAGTTAATTCATGTGGCCATAAAAAGCAGTGGCAGATATTGCAATATTCCTGAAATAAGAACTACTTTTTATGGAGTAGGCATTCAATGGATTTAGTGGTTAAGCCTCCAGTAGCAGTTTGCACTCGTTGAACTCTGAGAAGACCTCAAAATTTTGTCTGTTAACTTAAGCTATCAAGGCTGACGCTTTGCTAGCTAAATAATGCAAAATTCCCTACTCGGCAAGAATTCAATGTGATTTGTATCGCAACATAATATAATACATAGAATGTCTTATATACCTCTTATTTTATTAAAATTATTTTAATTTCTCGATTTGTCAAACGAGGGGTTTCAATTATTCTGTGCCATTAAAGGATTGACAATAAATTTTATCCTACTTATGAAAATATCTCTTTGCCATTATTGGTAAACCCATTCCAACTCGATAAGATTTTAGACTACTCTAAAATCAAAGAAGTTCCAGACGATATTTTTAAGTTGATGAAATCTTTAAAATATTTGTCTTTTGGGATAAAAGCAGTGTGAATAATAACTTACTCCTTTTTCAGTGATATTTCTCCATTATCACGTGTTATAACTGTATTCATACATAAATCTTCTCCATGAGAACACGTGACTGTTTGTGGAGTAGTACAGTTGGAAGATTTACAAACTTCACATACAGTACCTGAATCGAGAAAGCGACAACTATTTAAGTAACTTATGTCTTAATTTATGTTTCTTGTGTTCTGCAAAACATTGAAGTAATACTTGAAGTGATAACTTTGCAGAGAGACGATATAGTATTCCAAACTAGAGGCAAATTGTAGAAGAGAATTTAAGAAGGTTGTAGTCATGGAAATTATGGTGTATTCTTTTTTTTAATTTAATGTTTAAATTGTCGTGGACAAGTACTATTGTTACAAAGAGAAAACACATCAGTGGGCGATGAAAATATCGTAAATACAGCTTAAATAAAGTTGTATTGACGATATTTCTGTCTCCCAACCACGAAATCGTTTATAAGTAAATGTATGTGGTAATTCCGATTTCGAATTTAGTCCCTTACTAAGATACAGAGAAATTGTCATATTCCGGTCGAATTAAAAACGACTGTGCGTCAACATGATAAGCTAAGTAGGTAGAGCACTAATTTCAAACCTCAAGGTCACGGGTTCGAGCCCTGGGCTGACCATATCAAGTAACAAACTAATTATCCTTCGCAAGAGAGGTAAAACCGAGGGCCTGTGTGACGTGCTATCCATGGATTAGGTTAAAGAACCAGGCGGAGCTCTCAGCAGTTTCGTCTTGTAGCCTAGCACTATCCTCCGTAGCAACTAACCGTCAACTGGGGGAGTTGCTCATGTTGGGGAATGTGCTACGGTAGCGATGATAAATAAACGGAGATTTATAGAAACGATTGTGTAAGTCTGTTGCATCACTCAAACGGTCCATTGGAACATAGAGTCTAATCTGCCTTTTAGACTATTATTAGACAAAGAAGACCAAATCATAGTAACCAAAATTTTCGATTGGGCCTCGTTGAACTTCTCCATCGTAGAACGGGCCTTCCACATTTTACACCAGTCGTGATGAGTCACGATCACTAAATAGTTTCATATTGGAACCATTTACACACTACCAGACGACAAAATTATAGAATGGTCCAAATTGCAAGGAGTTACAGACGGTAGTCTAAATTTTATGAAAATTAGATTTTTTATCAACTTTCTGGCTAGAAAACATTTTAGATAATAAATAAATAGCTTGTGACAAGCAATTTTTACATTTCACACTATGTTTTCCAAAGCCCTTTTCATTTAGGAGCGTCAAAAAAGCGTCATTTTGTGGAAATGGGTTAAACACTTTCAAACAATGCAACAGTAATCTACCGCTATGTTAATGTATACAGCCATTTGTATCTATAGATAAAAACGGTATAGGTAAAGAAGTTAACGATATTTCATGTTAGATTCCTGTAGCATTTGATAAGTCTTCGCAAATTTACAACAATTTTACATGTACGTGGAGCGAAGATTATGAACTTAAGTTTAATTAATTTCTGCAACCAGTACTCTGTTTTTTGTTTTTTGTTAAATTATGTTACAAGATCGAATTAAAGCGGCTCTTAAACAGATATTCATGAAAATTTGATTGTAGGAAAATTATCTGCTTTTCAAAATGTTATTGATGTCATTTTCACGATAAATATTCATTCTTCGTGTTAAATCTACTAAATTCACCATAAATTTTATTTAATGTGCCGTGTTCCCTTTGCTCTACTTTAAAACAGCGGATGAGGTCGTTAGTCTTCGGGTGATGTTGATAACAAGTGTATTGCTAGCGTAAGGCATTGTCGTAGTTGAAAC
Source organism: Fragum fragum (assembly GCA_946902895.1). Classification (NCBI taxonomy): domain Eukaryota; kingdom Metazoa; phylum Mollusca; class Bivalvia; order Cardiida; family Cardiidae; genus Fragum; species Fragum fragum. The sequence continues at coordinate 38,994,229 of OX336380.1, forward strand.
TTCATTTTCCGTTGAATTCGACACTTAACGTATCTACCTGATAAATTCCGGTTTACTTCGTTGAATGAAATGTTGTCTCGTAATTCGAAATATTATTTATTCTTTTCCTCCTTATTTTTAAAGTTATGAACAGTTAATTTCATTACAAAATGAGCTTAATCACCCTTTTTATAAATGACTGAAAGCAATACAATTAGACATTTGAAAATTAAGTCATTTTTTCATAATCTGCGCAAGAGCCGCCTTAGCCCGTATCATATGCATATAAGTAAAATAAGTTGGAATTCTTAAGCCGTGAAAATATTATACGATCAATCTTGCTCAAGCAATTACTTCTATTAATCGACCGTTTTCATAAATTTTGCAAAATAATGTCGTCTAATATCGAAGTGGAGCTTCCTGTTTGAGTCCGGGGCCAGCTGTCCATTGATTCCTATGAGAAATTTTTCCTGTTTGACAGGTTTCTTAAACACATATCTATCTCAGGTAAACTGTGGGAAAGGATTACACTACACTCCTAAAATTAATTTATCAATTTGCAAATGACAAAATTTTAGACTGGTTCAAATCAAAGATGTTGCAGACGCCATTTTTTTGTTAGACAAAAATTAAAATTCTTTGTTCTTATTTGTCTTTTTTAAATATTTTGTGAATTGTGTGAAAATAATGTGAATGATGAAAACAAATTACTTGTAACAAACCATTTATTTATTATCGACAATGTTTTCCAAACCTTGTTCTTAGGAGGAGTCAAAAAGCGGACTTATGTTTTAAAGGAACAAAATTATGGTCAATATTCAAAATCTAAGCTTTTCGACATCTAAAATATAAACTACATCCTAATAAGACAAATTTTCTGAATTCTATTCATTTTGATGTATGCCTAGTTCACTAGTTAATGGAATAAAAATTGAAAGTATTTCGCGAGTAAGAGAAAAATGTTGTTAGATATCTCTTCTCTAACAATTTTCTTTTCAATAGACTATCAAAAGTGAGAAAGGGTAGTAACAAGGTTAATATTACTTCCAAAATTATGAACCAAAAGATGATATTTATTTATGATCCTTTATGCAAAAAGTGAATGATAAAAAATGTATAAACCCTGGTTAGACTGCATATACTGCAAAGGCTCCGGATTCAAATCAGGAATATAGACATGTGCTAGAGCCATTTTTAAATATCAACATACCCCTAATATAACAGACTATAAAAAAGAAATCAAAACTCTAAAAGTGCTGATGGTGGAAGTCCCTGTGGCAAAGAACTAGAAGAGAGTTATGCCCTTTTTGGTGTAGGAAAAGTCATTTTTCATATAGGTAATCTGATTAAAGCCAAACGTCTCGCCCAGTGCGACTGGCAAAAAAGGTAAAACAGGACGTTTTCTATTCTATTGTCCTGGCTACGATCCCAAGTCCCCCCTCTCAAAGAAAAGATAGGAAAAAAATGCCATTTCCACTAGCGTCATTTGTCTCCCACCGATAGAATCATGATTAATAGTTTGCCTCTTATGTTGGCTGAGCAGCTAATGACTCAAATCTTATTTTGCAGTTGTACATGTTCATGTACATGTCCTGGTGTGAAAAATGACAGGAAGCCATGTTTTGGTGCACCTACCTACCGCGGTATTACTGAAATAATACCGAGAATGAAATGAAACCAAATTCACTTAATCCCAGTCTATTTATCTTTTAACCTTTTCGAGATAACCCCTTTTCCATGACAGTCCACAAATAATGTAGATATCGTTTGCGAAACTTAGACAATATAAGATATGCAATTCATCGAGAATCGTTACTTACAAGAAACAAATAAGAAATTATGTATATCTTTAGACCTTCTAAGTAGCTAAAAAGGCTTCAGATCGTTGTCATTTCTACTTTCTTTGTTATTTCTATAATACTCAATACATATTTATATCATGATTATTATTAAGATAGAAACCTACGCGAAGAAATCAGAAAGTTTCTTCTTGAAAGCGGTAAAAAATCATTCTTTTAAATATCTTATTTAACCCATTACCACACAAAGACACTTTCTGACGCACTGTGGAAATGCAATCATGGAAAACTTTCCGAGAAAGGAAAACTTGTTTGTAACGTGTGCTCGCTATGTTTTATACCCCATTTTGCACTTTCTTTGATTTTAGACCTGTCTAAAAATTGGGTATCTGGTAATGGATTAAACGTGCATGAGTGGATGATTATTTTAATCTAAGAGAGACAAGTCTAAAAGTGAATATCCGTAATGGACAAAACTTGCCTCTTATTAATTCCAATTCTCCTCCACTGCTAAAAACCGTCGAAAATTGTGTGACAACAAAGCAGCTCGACTTTAGCGGTCGAACTTCTTATCTATTAATTTTCATGCATTGATTTTTAATACTTTTTAAGAATATTGATTCCTACCGATATATAAAAGGAAGAATCGATAGATATCAAATTGACCAGATTTCCGACGATCAGCAAGGACAAAATTCAATTTGTAGTGAAAGATAGATGGGGACCAACAGAATGTACATCAAACCGCACAGCTAAGGTTTGTTTAACTTGTCCATTCAGCTTGTCCTATCTACTTATCAGAATCACATAAGTATTTAATGTCATGTTACAAGATTTTGAAGGTATTCACAACAGAACACTATGACTGGTGTGCAAATTACAAGTCTGCGAGAGTAGAAGTACTGAAGGAGGAGTTCTTAGAAATAGCTTTTTTATATAAGACTTGCGAAAGACAGTATCCTTTTTCAAACCTGCAGCTTTTAACACTTTTTCAATTTGAGTCCTAAGAGCGGCTGCACTGGTAGATGCCCGTGTGCTGTGAGGCGTATAACTGTTCATGTCTCTACCAGCTAGGCACAACACAGCATTAATACACCGTCCTATTGCATTCTTTGTAACAGCAGAATAGGATTTTCGAATTTTAATGAATAGCTCTGAACAACCACCACGTAATATTTTGTCCTGTATATACGCCTTAATGTGTGCACAACACATATGTCTGCATCTGATGTAAAACCTTCTATATACAGTTCCGATAAATGGTTTCCAACCCTTGTTTGTTTCAAGACTGGTTTTATCCGAATTTAACTCATTTAAACCTTACAAATTGTCAAGAACTTTTTAAGTTGTATTACAGATGAATTGAATTGAGTAATCTGTTCTTCACTACAAAATGACAACCACCTTTGGAGAAATGTCTCAAATTGTTTCCTTTTGATGGTCGACATGAATTGATAATGACAGTGCCAGTATCTTCTGTTAGTCCGCTATTGCAGATTTCTTTCCTAAGATCTTGAAAACACCAAGCTTCATTTCTCCGAGTGGATGATTTGACTTCTTGTTTGGTAGCGAGAGAATGCTTTGTGGTTTTGGCAAGAGATAGGGTTTGTCAACTATCATTTCGTGAAGCCTGGTAAACCATAGTTGTGTTGGGAATATCGGGGCTATAAGAACCCCCTCTGCCTCGTCTTGTTCAATCTTCTATAGTACTCTACCAATTTAAGCAAAGGGGGGATAAGTAACCTAAGTATTGACTATAATTTAAAGAGAACGCGTTGACTGCAAAGGCTATGCTATCTGGCAAATATGAAACATAGCGAGATAACCGCAAGTTTTTATTTGAGGCGAAAAGGTCAATGGCAAATTTTCCAAATGTTTCCATAATGATATTAAAAATGTCATTATTCAATGATCATTCCATGTTTGGATTAAACTTCTGACGACTTTATGCATCTGCTCTTACGTTTGGTGAACCAGCAATGTGGAAAGCACTCAGCCAGATCTTTCTCTGAGAGCACCACATCCATATTTTGTCAGTTGATTGAATGCAGGTTTTGCGGACCCAATTTTTGAATTATATATCTAATAGCGGTGGTAATTTCCATCTTTAACTGAATGTGTTCATTATATACATCTGGTGTTTATTTTATACATCTGCACATAGCTCTTTTTGAGCTAAATGTACAGCCTTCAATTCAAGATAAATATTATGATTTTCCGTAGCAGCCTTAGTCCACAGTCCAGTTAATTCTCTATCATCACAATCGTATGCGCCATAACCCGCCATGCTACTGTCTGATTTTATTTGTATGTCATATCAAGGCAAAACAATGGGTCTTTTAGCTCATGGCAAGTTGTGTACCCTTCATTGCAAGCAAGCAATGCTGTCTCTCGACAGTGTCGTTTCTTTGTCAAAATAACGCCTTTTGACTTTCAGTTCAAGGTCATTCTGCACCTCCAATGGCTTATAGTACAGCGGAGCATGAGCAGAGGCTATCACTTTGTCTACAATTTGTGCAAATTGTCGTATTGTAATTGTATTCTCGAGAAGTATATTTTAATGCGCTCAAGAAAATTGTCCACTTTGTCTTAGATGAAGAGATCATCATAGTCTTTGAATCTAATAAGTATCCCACAAATTCAATTATTTGAGAAGGAACTGGAACTGATTGGTCTGGATTTGGTGTAAAACCTAAACCATCAAACAAAGAAAATATTTTGTGACGTTATCTTCGCATTCAGAAAATGTATCACTCTGAAATAGGAGGTCGTCAATACAACCATAATTGGAGTGGCCGTCTTTCCTTAACAAAATATTATAACTGGTTTCAACAAGTTTGTCCACAGGCGTGACGCTCTGGAGAGCCCCTGTGGCAAACAACAATGATAAAAAACACTCCCCCCTGCCATGAACTTAAGTAATTTCTGTCTCTTATGCTCGCCTTCATGTGATAAAATGCATCCTTGATGTCTACTTTAGCAAAAAACCAGTCCTTTTTCTTTATCAAATTTAGAACTAATTTTAAGTGTTCATCTTGAAATGTTTATACTCTATGTGTTTATTAAGTTTTGCAAATTTAGGAAGATTCTGTGTGTTCAATCAGGTTTACCTCGTATGAAAATGTGAGACAAAACATCGCCCTTTTCATGAGAGAATTCTTTAATAATGCCTTTCGCCAAAAAATCTTGAGGAAGCTGCCGAACTATTTCTTACACCACGCCGTTAAATTTTATTTCCCTCTTTGAGCAATACTTACATTGATTGCTTTCAAATTCAAGAGTAAATCCATACCTGACCGTGTCTTAGGTTATTGATTTCCAATTGTCTATATAGTTTTGAGTTTGTCCAGCTAATTTATCAGGTTTATTTTGACATCGAATAAAGGATTTACTTACAGTGGCTGTTCTGTTTATTTCCGTTGATGGCTCAGCTCCATCTTCTTGTATCCTCTTTTGGACTGATGTGGCTTTTGAGTCTAGGCCTTTCTCGATAAAAAGTCTTTGAGGTATCCCCCTTACTAGCTCCTGCGGTGGTGGTGCCCTAGGGATTATAAAATAACCCCTGTGAAGGAAGTTCTCTTTTCTTAGAGCATAAGAAGAACATGCCACAGTGTCAATCTTTTCTTCTAGCTTTTTACTGTCATCGATTTCTTTCCCCTTTATCTCCTACATGTCTTTGTCACCAAATAACAGTGAAGAAGACCAGAAGCACTGAACAGCTGTTCGTATTTATTAGTATTTGCTGGGGCTAAAAACCTCGATCTTTGCTTTGAAAAAGCCCTATCTGCTTGACCTAACAAAATGGAAGAATCCGCGGCCTAAAAAAAGTCGTTTCCGATTCATCACTATCACTGTTCAGGGTATTATTCATTATCTGTACAATCACTGTTTTCAATCCTTTGTTGACAGTACTAGCCACAGCTTCATGTACTTTAGGCTCGAATTCTGCCTCTTGTTTGAAGTTACTACTGAGCTGTTCAAATTGTCCAAGTTTTGAATTATGTCCCAAGGGTACGCGGTCGTATCATCGGATTTTTGTCGTTGTGCAGTCGACGCATCGTCATTATAATCGGCATAAGTTGCATAAGAATAATCGAAATGGTCTCGCTTGGTTGGCGGCTCGTCATCGTCCAAAAAGTACCTCCCTTTCGAAAAAATACCCTCTGAATCGTCCGAAAATTGATCCGTCGCGGTAGTCTAATTAAAACAATAGCGAATTAGCAGGTTACTTAGAAAAACACTCCAATCTCGTTCTGATGAATGTTGACGTGTGCCAGCACTCGCTCACTCATGTGATTCTGATAGGTCGACAGGGCCAACAGAATCCTGAGCTGTTCAATGTCTTGTTCTTGCATATCAATGATTTCATAATGGAGAAGGCGTTGCGAAAAAAAGAATTGCTTTTAATAAGCGATTTTCCCCCACAATATTAACTACCCTACTATATTGCTATTTTTCAAATTATGTCCATAATGAATTGTCGTTTTTTAAACCTTTGTATTTCGATTAGTCTAAAATTTTGCCAAACAGAGAAGGATTCAATAGACGGGGTACACTGATACATGAAGCACACATTTTTCTGCAATGTATTACCCTGCTTTGACTTTGACTGTCTTAGTAGAATATAGATAGTGAATATTATGTAAATTCTACTAAAGGTCAGTTTTGACAATAGTGTCGTACATATTTTTGTATTTTAGTTTATTTATACCAATTTTACTCTATAACTTCCTGTACTAGTAATTGTGTGAAAAGGGTAAAGAGAGATGAAATTATTTTTTCAAAACTATTTTTTCATCATTGACAACGATTTGTTGAAACGGTATTTTGTATTTGGCGTGATAAAGAAGCATGCCTTATTTTCTGAACAAATTTGTATTATGTATTTTTATGTACGTATATTTAGATTTAACTTTTAAACTATTGTACTTTTTTTCAAGCCCTACGACGACTTTGAAATTTTTTGAAGAAGGGTGTCGAGCTCAATAATCATCCACGCTGTCCTATCATATTCTAGGTACGAAAGCCCAAGAGGGGACGAATTTTGTTATTTTTTTATAGTCTTTTATATAAGAGGTATGTTGAAAATTTGAAAAATGAGATCGGCTCCAGCACATGACTATATTCATAATTTGAATCCGGAGCCTTTGCAGTACATGCAGTCTAACCAGGTGTATACTTTTTGCATTTTTAATTATTCGCTTTCTGCATAAAGGGTCATTAATAAATAGCATCTTTTGGTTCATACTTTTGGAAGTAATATTAACCACTTACTACCTTTCCCCAATTTTAATAGTCTCTTGAAAAACATATTGTTAGAGAGATCATTTATAACATGTAATATCTCCTTTTCCAAAAATATTTTGAAAACTATTTTTTAATTCTTTTGGTTTTGTCATCTTAAATATTTAGCATTTTGGACCTGTATATATATATTTCTTTTGTCTGTTAATGATGGGTTGATAGTATCATAATAACTAAGATCATACAAAACATTTTAACCCATTTAAACACTATCCCGAGTTTTATACCCCACAAGACAAAAAACCAAAAAACTTTGGAATAAATAGTAGATTATGAAGAAATTGCTTAAAACAAGGGTTTTTGCTCATTTTCCCTAAATGTTTTATCACCAAAATAGGGAACGATTTTCTTTTTAAATTCTTTAGATATAAATAGTCGTTTGTAACTTCTTGCAATTTGGACCAGTAAAAAGTGATTGTTTTGTAATGGGTTAATGTTTAAAAAAACTATTTGCTGATTTGAATTATTTTCGAATTTAACAATGCAGTTTATACAGTCATTATATATATATATTGCTTCAGAATAACATTGACGTAGTTAATCCTGTTGATGAAAGATCTCTGACCCTTTGTGGTCCCCTCATGAAGAACTTCTAATTATTTTCTGTCTGTCTCGATTTTTCTGTTTCTGTTATCTATTATGACATATGTAAAGCATAAACACTTGACCTATTTCGGCACTATCATCAGGTCCACCTTTGATGAAATGATCATTCATTTTCCTTACACAAATGAAATGAAATAACATTAATTCAAGATAAAGGTAACAATATTTATGAACACTAACTGCAAAACCCGCTATTCCTGGAAATCAGTGAAAAGATACACATATTTGAAAGCGGAACCTAAACAGATTATCATGAAAATTTGTTAAGGGAAAAGGAAAAGTATCTACATTCCAAATAGGTATTTAAAGCATGACACGACAAATGTTCTTTCTCCGTATTAAATCTTCTAAATTCGCTATATTGTTAATTTGATGCAGTACACTCCTTATGCCTTACTTTTAAACATCTAGATGGATCGGATGAGCTCGTCAGTATATGGGTAATGTCGATAAAGACATAATTGCTAACCCAAGCCAATGACGTTATTGATACATCATGAAACAACAAATAAGGAAATTTTCGGTTAGATCGAAAGATAACGTATTTTCACCCGACAGATTCAGATTCCATTCTGGTTTTCACTCGTTGACTAATTTAGCTTTACGTAATTTTCTTGTCATTCTTTTTAAAGTTATGATCACTAATTTTCATTACATGATTAGCAATATCCCTTTCTTTAAATGTATGAAAGCTCAAAAGTTAGGAATTTGAAGACTGAAAGCCACACTTGTTCAACCATAATCTGTGTAAGAGCCGCTTTTAAAAAGAGATCGAATCGGGAAGATATCATTTAGATGAAGATTTTCATGTCATCAATCGAGGGCTGTTCAGATAGTTTGAGACAATAATTAGTGGTTTTATTTTGTAATGTAGAATCTCTTCTTCAACGTTATTATTTGATTGATGATATTCTGACTCTGCCCGAGCACAACGTTAAAGAACTGCCTCGATGGCCGTATGGGTGCTTGACTCCTGATCTGAAGGTCGCGGGTTCGAGCCCCACTGTCATCGGGGTGTGTTCACGGGCCAGCCTCAGTCTAAAATTGGGTAGCAGTGGGTATAGCACTGCCTCTCTTTCAGGAACGTGAAAACATCTGGGTTGTGGGTTTCGAGAGCGACTTTATAAGCTTAAAGCTTTCGTCGCCACACTAACCAACACAAAATTAAAATGTAAAGGTTGTAAAGATACGAATTAAAAAATACAAAGTTTCTTATCTTCTAAGATTTTGTCAGATTTACTTTGTTAAAACATCCATTCATAGAACAACTTATTAAAAGCTATTAAAAATGCATGGTACTACAGTACTTACAGTGCTGATTGAACAACCCTCTCTAATTATAGGCCACAAGCAAATATCTTCGAACCTGGTCATCCCGTGCATTTAAGATATGCTTATCAGCATCGATACGTTTCACACTATCAAGAGGTCCCAATTTCGCTTGAAAGATCAATTCTATTCCCTCTCCGTGTTTGGAGTATCTGGCGGCGAACTTATATTAATATCATATGTATTAGAATCAAAATCTTTTTTTGATTTATGTATGTACAAAACTTATCACTTAGACTAATATCAGATACCTACATAACAAAACAAAAAAAAAAAAAACAACAAACAAACAAAGAAAAAAAAAACATGTTCGACATAATTAACGCGCTTTGTACATCATAGAATTAACTATTTTTTAAACAATTCTAAAAAATCAGCATATTAAATGTCAACAGTTGATGAAAACCCCTCAGGATGCTAGGTTGTGACAAGTATTTTAGGGATTATCGGTAGCCTTTGTGCGTAGCGTAGCCTGATTTAATAATGCTAATCAGGGTCCGAGCAATTCAGAGCAGGGATCATTGATTGCGATTTTAGTTTTGCTCAAACAATATAGTTTTCACGAAAAATCTTGAGATTGAATGGTCAGATGAATTATAATTTCGTTTTTATATTTTAATTCTGAGTTACTTTTGAATTCGAACCTGAAGTTTGTTTTGAAGAAGCGGTAGAAGTAGTTTGAGAAGTAGTAGATGTAGTAGTTGTTGTTAATGGCTTTGTTGTTGTTGATTTCGTTGTTGTAGATGTCGTGCTAGACGTAGTCGTGTATGTTGTCGTAGGTGTAGGAGTTGAAGTTGTCGTAGTTGATGTTGTGGTGGACGTCGTTGGAGGAACTTGATAAATGATGAGAATAAATAATAAGAATAAGCAAGTAGGTATCATTCTATGTAAAAACCTCTATTTCAAACGAGATCCTTCCCTGTCCATTCTAGCATGGAAGTAGATTCCCCTGCTCTGAATAATTATCCTGTCTTCACAAATTCTCAACAAAATTACATTTTGTCAAATTAAGGTCTATTTTCTGTCCAAATATTTGAAAGAACAGGCAGGTAGCTTAGACTAAGATCAGACTTCCCGTCAGTGCAGGCTAGTCTTAGTGTATACACCTACCACAACTATTGTCAAAACAGGATCATTAGGGATCATTATGACAATGGTTAAAATCAAGTTATTAGTATGAATCATCCTAAGCTTAGGATGATGAATACCAATAATCTGATTTTAACCATTTTTAAGTTTTCCCTTGCTTTTTCTAGCAAACGTCAAAATAGTCAAGTTGCTAGAGTACTCAACATCAAACCTGGAAAGCTCGAGTTAGGACTGGGGGCCGACCCGACTAATACACCTATTGTTTTCCGGCATGGACGTTCAACCGAGGATCTATGCAATGGCCTATGTGATAGAGCTATTCTTCGAGCACCTTAAAGAACCGGATTGTGTTCCAAGATATTTCGTCCTGTATCCTTGTAATTGCTGTTTTCTTGAGACGTCGTTCCCATAAGCAAATGCTTTTGTACCGACGACAAATAAAACAAATACATTTATGCGTCTTTAGTACAGTTCTTTAACTACAGTGAAAAGTGCGAGATTTTCATATTTCTTTCGTCGAAACTTCGAGTTATACCTACTTTTCATCAAAGCTTGACACATATGTATATTTAAGTACTTTTTAAGAGTAAATGCAGATACTCTAATTCTTAAATTGCACGACAGAAACAGTTTTAAACGTGATCATGATCAATTGTGGGTAGTAAACGTGTATTACTTTCGTGATTATAAAATCACGCGAGAATTCCGCCATTGTCTGTAGATGAACCCGTCCCCTACATGGGTTGTTATGGATTTTAAAGCAGAAAAGCAATCATCATCCATAGATTGATGCTATTGATTTATCAAATTACATTAAAATTTAAAGATTATTGTCTTTAATGTTGTTACCGTCAGTTTTGGAATAACTCGGAAATAGCTTTTTTCAAATTACATTAGGCAAAGAAATAACAAACATGTACAGAATTAAATACAAGAAAGAATTGTAGAGACATCATTACACTAAACGACAGGACTTAAAACCATTTAATATATGAAGAGAATATTTTTTTATTGTTTTTAATGGAGGTATGAAGCGAAAAAACTAATCACACTGTATGAATACGCGTAGCGGGTTCATACAAAGGTGTGATTAGGATTTCGATTCATCTAAGAGATGAAGGGATTTTTTTTGTTTTCATGGAGGTATGAACCGAAAAAACTAATCACACTGTATGAATACCCGAAGCGGATTCAATCATAAGTGTGATTGGGTTTTTTGGTTCCAACCTCCATGAAAACAAAAAATATTCTCATCGATCATCTATCGAAAAAGCAAAAACTTTACATTCTTTATATTTTTTGTATGAGACTAATTTGTGCAGAAGCATACGAAATGGCTGCGTATTCAAAATATTGTTCATGGAGTTATGGTGTTTTTTTTTCGACCAATAAGAACGCCTGTTTTTGATAGACGAAACTAAAAATTAAATTATACCTCCATGGAATCAAAATATATTCTCTTCATACCTTAAATGGTATTAATGCCATCAAGCGGAAAAGGTAAATATTTACAAATTTTGATACGTTTTTATGGAACTAGTTTGTGCGCAAGCATACAAATACCTGCGTGATAAGTATTTTGAAAATAAAATATGATCTTTTTTCGACCAATCAGAATGCTCGTTTCTGATAGACGAAACTGAAAATTAAATTTTTAGAATATTGAATCCAAAACCATTACGTGTTGTAATGTTGAACCGTATAAAATGTGTATCCGGATCTTCTTGACAATAATGTGGCGTGAGTGCGGAGGGTGTCCGACAACAAGAATAGCAAGTAGTTCCGTCCGCTGGTTCTCCGCGAGTATTATCGATACAACCAAGCGTAGTAATGGAGTGGTACCAGTGATTGACGCATGTGGTTTGATCAGCACATCTATAACGGTAATAATTATTTTAACCCTTTCCTGTACATTCCCGGGATTTACAGTGACAAATTTATGAAGAAGTACAAGCTAAAGTGCGAACAAGTCTTTTTACACCATTCTCTATCGAGGACTCACCATTTGGTGGATAATCGTAAACCTAAGATGACGGCTGGGAGAGGATGGTTGTACCAATGCGAGGTTCTCCTGCTGCCGCGATATGACTGAAATACTGTGAAACGTGGTATTAATACCAAGTCACCCAATTAATCTATTGTGGGAAAAAAAGCAGAAAAAAAGAACAACAACAACAACACACACGCACAAAAAAAAAGAACGATGCAGTTAAGTATATGTTTCGCTAATATTCATTTTTTCTAACATAATATACAAACTCACCCTCTTAAGGTTTTCCATTTACCATGACGAAAGTGCCTCTCAGTGTGACAGTATTCAGGACATATCCGGAAGTTCTGGTCACACACACCCGATTGTGAACACCGCTTGTTTTTTATTGGTGAAGAATCGTCACAAATACAACATTCTACAGAAAATGAAATATATACATTATCAATTTTACAATTTCGTGAAAAAAAATTTAACGGTAGTGTCTACGATCCAATATTCTGTCTTTAAAAAGGTATTTCATTCTATTTATCATTCGTGTTTTTTTCCTTTAAATGATATCATAAGTATAATATTCATGCACAGAGATTCAAACCAATGTAAGGAAAGAGGGGCTGCTTATTGATTGATATGGTCGGACGAGAATACAAAAGGGGTAAAAAAAAGTAATTACCTGTTGGAAATCCAGATCTTTTGCTTAATTCATTTGCAAATGATGTACCACCTACAAAGACACGAAAGTATCAAATCCTTTACAATCTAATTGTTAGGTTCGTCTATCAAAAACAATCGTTATGATTGGTCGAAAAAGATATTTAAACCTCCAATTAAACTTTTTTAGCACTCAGCTATTTTGTATGCTTGCGCACAAAATAATTCCATAAAAAATGTATCAAAATTTGTAAATTGTTTGCTTTTGCCGCTTGACGTCATTGAATTAAGAAATGAAGGATATATTTTTGTTTTTATGGATGTATGACACACACACACACACACACACACACACACACATACACACACACACACACACACATATATATATATACACACAACAACAACAACAACAACAACAACAACAACAACTACTAACCACACTTAAGCGAATTCACATAATGTGATTAGTTTTTTATCTAGCAAAGCGTAAGCGTTGAAAGCCTTAGTTAACAGACAAAATGTTGAGGTAATCTCAAACTTCACCGAGTGCAAACTGCCACTTAATCCGTTAAATGCCTACGCCATAGAAATAGTTCTTATGTATCTCAAGAATATTGCCAACCCTATTCAAATTCAGAGAACTCTGTCAAAAGCATGCTATTTAACCCAATCCCACTCAATTCCGCTTTTTAAGCATCTCAAGAAAAAAGCTTTGGAAAACATTGTGGACAATGAAGAAATTGCTTGTAGCAAGCAATTTCTTCAATGTTCACAATATTTTCTACCCAGCAAGGGAAAGATTTTCGAAATTCAACCATGCTTTGCTAGCTTACAGTACTCTCAGTACTTTGATTCTTTTCATACCTCCATGAAAAAAACTGTTATCTTCATCTCTGAAATAAATCCTAGGAAAAAGTATCATTTTGAATCAAAGTCGAAAAAAATGTATTTGTGCAATATTCGTGCTCTCGTAACAGCAAATTTTCATAAGCACCTTCTTTATAGCTGAATTTTGCCTTATCAATTCATTACCAAACAATGCCACTTATATACGCAATTAAGTTATATGATTCTAGAAATCGTTGCGAGAAAAGAAGAAATTGCTTTTAACATGCTCCTCCTTTCTTCACACTTTTCTACCACATTTTGAATTTATTTTTCCAATTATTGCCTAATTCATAAAGTCTTCTGCAACCTTATCAATTAAGAAATCTAGAATTTTGTCTTCTGGTAATGGATATACTTTTTACAAATTTATTTTGTTCGATAGTTTGAAAAAAATCAGTTTCAACAGTCGCTCTTTAACACTTTATCTAGATGTTTTCACGTCATTAGCGGTTTTGTTGGACAAAACCGGTATTTCACATCGATCACCCGGAAACAAGTTTTTCGCGAATTTACCGTTCATTTCCACGCATGCTCATAAACTTAAAGTGAAAATCTATGTGATCGCCTCCATCTTGTTTCATCGCTGATGAAGAAAATAACTTACTTGCTGAATGCCAACAACCTCCTTTTAGTCATTAATATCAAGGAAAATGGTTTAAAACTTCGACTTAATATATCCATAGTAAATTGTCTAATGAACTGTCTAAATGAGAGAAATAATCTCCTCGCGTTTCAAGATAGAATCTAGGTCAGTGGTTAGTGGAGTAGGCGAATACATGTTAACAAAATCCTAACCCTGTCTGTTAGTTTTGACCTGGTAGGACTGAGCAAATCTACACCCCGCAGTATATGTTACAAGTTACACGATTCAAGCGCCTATTTAACCTCACCGAACAAAACGCCCCTTTACCTCTCGAATTCGACTATATCTTTGAAACTGACATGTAGTACTGTACTTGGATATGCCCAACAGAAAGAGAATTGATTGTTATTTTTGATCGTTTACCTTTTATCATTTAACCTTTTACCACACAACCACAAATTTTTACGCACTGACGAAATAATATTAAAGCAAACGTTGTGATTAAATCAAAACAGAGATTTGGATTAACCTTAAAAGGGTATTGATTGATTGACTGGGGCTTTAACGCAACTTTTAATAGTATTTCAGTTATATCGGTGCGGCTAGAGCTCCTAACCATGGATTCCTGGTAGTTCTCACACTAGTATTAACACTGCATCCTTATCGAGCTTCCAGCTGCTCATCCCACTTAGGTGTATGATTTATTCACTCATCTTGATGATACATGTTGGCATTATTGAGCGCGGTTACTGATAAGCCAGCAAAACCGCTCTCAGGACTTTCAGTCCTTTGATTTTAAGAGTGCATTGGCTTAAATTCACTTCTACCCTACTGACCAATCGCTTGTCCAGCCTACTTTTTCCGTTGTTTCCGTCCATTGGCTCTAACAGGAAGTCCCGACACACTATTAAAAGGCGTTATTTTGCAATAATTATTGCCGGTAACAGTTAACACAAAAGGTAGAATAGTTGGTTGGCGACCTAAATGTCGTAACTACAGATTATTCAAGATGTAGCTACGACGTTTTAGCAGCCAAATCAAGAAAAATGCTTCACATAAATATCAACCAATGTTCGAGTATAAATTTTACTTCCGGTTGTAATGAATATTTTGATTAGTCGATTGGTTAACTGATTGACAGCTACGATTGGCCAATTCTACAGATTAGTAGACGTTGGCTGCTATTAAGAGCCCTGCCCCTGTACACATCCGATTGGGCTCAATACATCATATCCGGATCACTAGCCTACTGTAGCACCTTTACCACTCTGTTACCAAGGCGAGCGATTTATGATTATGATAATTTAAAGGGATTTATCGATTTTCTGAAAACTAGATAAGAAAAATTTGCCGATTGCCTAGATAAGAAAAAAATTCCAATTGGCTATAAATACGCTCAAACGGACGCTTAGCACTTAAATTTGTGACCGGTATTGTCTTCGCGGTAATCTGAAAGGCTTAAAGTGGCTTTTTTTTCGGGGGAGGGGAGGGTATAAAGGAAAGGTCCAGCGCAATCTAGATATCACGGAATTCAGATGTGATCACCGCATGACCTTACTGCTTATGACCCAAATTTAACAGAAGGTAACAAATTGATAAGCAAAACAAACAACGTCCTAAATCATGTCACACCAAATGGTTAGCGCAAAACTACGACAAGTTTGTATGTTCGTATTGACGCTTACCGTAGTTTTAGACTGACCGTTACAGAATTGAAGACCGGCTAGCGAACATAACTCCTCATGACGTATCGATGACGTTGCTTTGAGCAAATTCAAACTCAATGCAGGATTCGAGTGGTTTATACGCACTGCTTGAATTTGCGTCTGTCTCGGCTTTATCTAAAAGTAGATTAACAGCTAACGAAGGGTTTAAGAGAATTATCTTAGTTTATTCTGATAAATGACCTCTGATTTTCGCAAATACTGCTTTTTAAAAATGTTGTATTGAAATAGTGTATGACAAGGAATAAAAATAATCAAAATATGAGACAAGAAAAAAAAACATCGATACCTACCTCTAAGTTTAGTAGATGTTAAAGTCGGAGCTAGTATTCACTTTCCTCTGTCTATTTTAGTGTATAGTTTTAAAGCACATTGACATATTGTTTTATCTTTTAAAAAGGATTATCATAGATTGAGATGTGTCAACAACGGTAAAAAATATCGAAGCGAAACTTTCTTTTGCATTCCGAGGGTGGTCCGTCATTTAATGTGCAATGTACACGTGTTTGGTGAAACAAAGACTTTCTACTTATATATTTTAGCAAAAAAATAAATATCAGTGAGTTTGGTGAAACATGCAATTAACCAATCGCTGGCTCCGCCCACTGACTCATTTAGCCTCGCTCATTGAATCCGAAAGGAAGTTCCGCTTCGATTTTCGACGGCGTTTTTTTGCAAAATCAATGGCCAGTAGCATGTTACAAATAAGTAAAATGTTTGTTTGGCGACATAAACGTCGTAACTACAGCTTGAATAAGCTGTAGTTGCGACGTTTCAGTCGCAAAACCAACAAAATGATTCATCAAAATGACGACCATTGTAGGAGTTTGAACTGAAATTCCATTCTAAATCAATGATTTCATTGGTCGAATGATTTTTTGATTGACAGCCGCGATTGGTCAAATACATGTAAAATGCTTTTATCTGAAGGTAAAAAGGTCAAATAAAACGCATCTACTTACAAATTACAATAAAGATGAAAACTAAATTGTTTGAACCGGCCATATTTGTTTCTTATCTAAAAAAGAAAGGTCAAACGCGTTCACCTCAACGAAAGTCTGTCTCATGGAGTGCAAAATATTTTGTCTAGCAAACGACTGACTTTCTTGAGAGTGATAGACAGCTTCAATTCATAACTTATTACATTGTGGTATATTGTAATCGTAATCATAATGAAAATCAAAATAAAGTCTTTATTTAATGAGGCTGAACAGCGGAGGTAACCAAGTCTTTTCCGTGGGCCTCCAGAAATATGTACAGAGTTTTTACGTGTGACAATGAAATTAAACACGAAACCTCCTTTAAAGGAAAACTATGTAAATATAGCATGGTTAAGTGAATTCTATAGACTTTTCATTGTTGTTGTAGTAAAATAATATCTTGAAGATCCACGCTTGGATTGATCAGTACCAATGAAGACTATTAACACATGTAAAACAACAATTGTACAAATCAAGTTAGGGTATTTTCATTATATTTTTTCCCTCCTGTGTTTCAACAAATAAGATAGAATGTTTTGAATTCATGCACAATTTCTGAATTTCTTACAAAGAGAGGAATCTGATTCCAGATCTTTGGAACACAGTGTGCTAGTGGTTTCCAAAAGAATTCAATTTTTGGCTTTGGAACTTTTGGAAATGAATGTGCATTTCATCTTAAGTGTATTTGTTGGTTCAGTTAAAAAGGTAAGCCATATAGATGGGAAGTTCAATCTTACTGCTTTGAATATAAAACTAGCCTTTTTTTAATGTGACCATGGATTATTAACCAGTTAAGTTCACTGAAGGGTTCCTCACCGGGAGCGACTAATTTCCCCCCAAGTCTTATCCTTGCAGCTATTTTTCTTTAAAATTAAGAAGGTTGTCTAAAACCAATAGTACCATTACCTCAGATTATACAACAGTAACCAATATTAGGTAGAATGTAGGCATCAACGAAAATTGTTCCTACATTGATACCTAGGTAGTTTCTGATTCTAAGAACAAGGAGTTACACTTCTTTAGGCAGACTGTCTACTTGTATTTTTGAAGATTTCTTTTATCAACATGTAAATCTAATAGATTCTCTCTATTCTTTTTTTTTTTTTGGTTCACTCGCAAAATATAAATTGAAAGTGTCTTCCTTATCTTAAGCACCATTAGAAATCAATCTCACATATGGATTCTGGTTACTTCACTTTGCAAGTTATCTTATACATTTTATAAAAAAAAGCAAGTTCTATTTTGTATCCAAAAAAGTTCCTTGGTGCATTTTATTTATCTGCTGTTTTCACAGTAATTTTAAAGGTTGGAATTCACGGATCGATTGCCCCACCCTCTGACTCTGCAGGTCCCGCCTAATGACCCCAACAGGAAGTTTCACTTCGATTGTAAACGTTGTTTCTTTGCAAACTTTATGACACGTAACATATAACCTATAAGTAAAATGATTGTTAGGCGACTTTAACGTCGTAACTAGATTTTGAATAAGCTGTATTTTGGCCGTTTAAGTCGATTAACCAACAAAAATGTTGGTATTGTTGGAGATTAAATTCTCTTTCGATCTAATGAACTATTTGTTATGTCGATTTACTCTTTGATTTACAGCTTCGATCGTATATTTGCATTAGACCATTGATCTGGTCTTTATTCAAAGATTGCCTGATATTAGAGTGGGCTATTCGCTTACATTTAGCTTATTTTAAATAAGTGAGTGAAATATTAAAAGGGAAACGTTCGAGTTTATAGATTCGAATCATTATACTTCCTTATTTCTTTTACCCTGATACATGTACATGCATTATGCACGTTAATGTTAAAGATCGACAATAGGAATCAAATATACCCATTATTCAATATAGTATTGATTAGTTGATTAAATCTGTTTTAACGCCATTTGTTACAGTATTTAAGTCATATCTTGGCGGTTGGATAATCTAATCAAGGATTCCTGGTATTTCTCACACCAGTACTACTACTACATCCTTTCGGAGCCTCAAGCTGCTTATCCTGCTGAGGTTTACGATTACGAGAAAAATGTTGAAGTACTAATATATCGTATCGCTTTCTTCTGTTGCCTAGCAATCCAGACTCTAGCAATCGACGAACACCCTGGATAAACAAATGTCTGCATTCAGTAATGTTTGGTTAACTCTTTCCTGTTCAATCCCTTGATTTTAAGTCCAAACCATTTTATTTATACATGAGAAAAACTTGTGAGAAATGAAGAAGTTTCCTTTTAAAATGCTGTCAAAAAATCATCAGTCGACCGATGACATCATTTATTTAGACCGGGAGTGAAGTTTTAACTCCGATATTGGCCACCATGGAAAATTTTTGTTGGTTTAGCGCAACTGCAGCTCATTCAAGGCGTTAAGAACGCAAACGTACCTTTTTACTGTTTGTTACATGCTACAACCCATAATTTTTGCAAATAACACAGTATTAAATAGCAGAGAAACTTCCTGTAGAAGTAAATGGGCGTGGCCAGCGATGTGTCCATTATTTGTCCCCTCCCGTGGGTGCACTAATACAATCGGGCAACTTTAGGGACAAAACCAGAAGTGACGTCATCAGCGTCTCCATATAAAGGTGTCAAAACCGGAAGTGACGAAATCAGGGTCCCCCTAAAGAAATGACTCATAGCGTCCTTTCCTAAGGAGGGATCAAAACCGAAAATTACTCACAGCGCCCCCTACGTCATCTGTCGCAATTCGGCACGTTTTCGCCCAAAAAAACGTTTCGTATATAATGACGCCGATGATGTACGTCGGGATATGAAAAGGGCGTCAGATTCGAAATAGCGTCATTTATCTACAAGCATAGTCTAACGAAGTTACGCTCGTTCTTCTAGGAATTATGCGTGATTGGATATTTTCAAGCGTTAACGGGTTTATGAATAGGTAAGTTATATTCACTTATGTTCCAATTGGAAATTAAATGAATACTTTCAATGTGTATTTAGTTCGAACTTTCTAAGTTTTTTCGAATTAGTATTAATTCTATTTTTATCGGGGCTAACAATAAAATATGACTACCTAATAGTATAACCATTGTTCTTGTTAGACACAGAACAAATAAATCCCATTTTCATTACACTTTTTTTATTCGATTATATATTTTTCATTTTCCAAACGGCAAAATTTTGAACTGGTTTGAAACGATTTGCGGATCAAAAATAAAATAATTTATTCCAAAATGAGGAAAAGCGGATAATTTATCACAGAAAAAAGTGGGAAAAATGAATTTTTACTGATAATCAACGGATATTTCTTTTTCCCTAAATATTTTATGAAACCATTTATTTACACAGGACTTCAAAATAGAAAGAAGAAAAAAAAAAAAAAAAAAAAAAAAAAAAAAACTCCTTTTTATATTTCTCTTGAAGTTACTGACGTTTCATTTTTTCTTAATTGTCTTCCATTTTGGAGATTGTGATCTCCAAGGATGAGACCACCTGCTTTTTGGCTTCTCCTTGCGAGGCGATACTTGACATCTGAAAACAGAAATGTAAATCTAAGAATATAATATTTATATACATAAAGATTCTAAACACCAAAACACACCAACAGCAAAGATCAACTTGATGCGTTTGAATAACACGAAATAAAATATTACGAAAGTTGTATAGTCTTTATGCCTCCAACAATCTATTAATAAATATGTAAAGAAAACTTAAACACAACAAAAACAGAAATTATTAGTATACGCTTTTGAATAAAACAATCAAACAAACAACAACAACATCAACAACAAAAAGTTTATGGCCTTTATGTTTCCAAGAAATGTATTATATAATTTGCAAAGTAACAAAACAACAACAAAAACAAACAGAAACTATTCGTACATACCTCCATATAGGACATTGATTCCACCGGAGTGCTTGTCACCATTTGCGAGAATAAACGTATAATTGGCTGACAATCGTCATAATCATTTCACAAGACAATTTCTTATATCACCTATTTCAATAACTTATGCGTAGAGATGTAATATAAAAAAATTGAAGTAATTGGTGAGGTTTTAACCCGCCATGAATGTTGCTATAATAGTCATTTTCTAACTTGGAATAAATTAAGCATGAATCATCAACTTATAACCCTCTTCCAAAATATTTCAAAGAATTACCGTATTCTGAAAATTGGACCTTTCCTGTGCGACCCCTGATTTTACAAAGGAATAAGAAGGAAATCTTTGAATATCTTCTTCTCGAAAACAATAAAGCCAAAAAGTTTTAACATAACAAAAATTGAAACAGTTATGACAAAAGATGAAACAGCAATGACAATAAACTGAAACGTTTGTCACAAAAATTGTAACGCATGTGACAAAAATTGAAACACGCGTGTGACAAAAACTGAAACGCTCTCTTTAGTAATTTACCCGTAAATGCGCAAATAATGAAATAGCGGTGACAAAAATAGAAACAGTATGGCAAAAATTGAAACAGCAATGACCAAAAAACTGAAACGTTTGTCCCAAAAATTGTTATGCGTGTGACAAAAACTGAAGCACGTGTGACAAAATTGTTTATCGTGTAACAAAAACTGATACGCTATCTATAGTAAAATAGGCATAAATGTGTAAAATTTAATTAGCAATGACAAAAACCACACAGACACACACCCACAGACACACACCCACAGACACACACACAGACACACATATACGCGCAGGCACGCAGGCACGCACGCACGCACGCACACACACACGCACACACACACATACACACACACACACACACACACACCACACCACACTACCTCTATAAAAACCTCTATAAAAGGGGAGGGTGTCGTAAGCCTTCAGAATCGCCGTTTTGTCGTAAACCGACCTGTATCATTTGTTTTCTCGTGTGTTGTAGAAAACGTCGTTGAACTTATCTCTTAAAATTTTGATGGAATTGGTGACAACAAGGAACTTTTGATGGAGATTCTCTTTCATCACAAGGAAATGTTACGCGTGTGACAAAAACTGAAACACGTATGACAAAAATTTTACGCGTGTGCAAAAAAAAAAAAAAAAAAAAAAATATGAAACGCTCTCTGTAGTGGAATAGGCTTAATGCGCAAAATTACGATGTTAAAGAAACTTTGAACATGTCGTTAGACTCAATCAAAACATTTCCATATCGATGTCGGTTAGGAGTGAAATTTAATTTTATGGTAAAATAATGACTTGCTTTACACACGGTTCGAATAAATTAGTATAGAAAAGGGTATATAACTCCGTTGACCCTATTGCACTATGTTTTAACTATTTCCTGCGACTATTCCCTTTTCACTTTACACATGACACCAGCTTAACATTAGAGCGGCCGACAAGCGAAGTGTATAAAACTCTCGTAACTATTTCTCAAGCGGCAAAATTTCTCAAAAAACTGTTACGGATGGCAGACATAATTATGACGAAGAGAGCTTTCGTGTATAACATAGCTCAGATAATTTAACCCGTCATGATAAAAATCAATAAATATATTAATAAACACCAGTTCCTCTTCAAACGAATGTCTATTTAAAAATACATGTTTTTATTCACCAACAATATTCTTTTTACTCTTCCCCTTGTGAAGAACATGTTGACAAGAACATACGATTAAAAAATAAAAAAAACAAACAGAATTAAATAATAATCTGAGAAATAGACAGACAGACCGATACACAAAATGATACAAAGGTCGAGAGGGAGAGAGAGAGAGAGTGAGAGAGTGAGAGAGAGAAAGAAAGAAAGAGAGAGAGAGAGAGAGAGAGACAGAGAGAGAGAGAGAGAGAGAGAGAGAGAGAGAGAGAGAGAGAGAGAGAGAGTGAGAGAGAGAGAGAGAGAGAGAGAGAGAGAGAGAGAGAGAGAGAACAAGACACATCTATATACAACTATATGCAAACATATATTACATGAATACAGTCACTGTCAATAAGTTGTATATGCAGATGAGTGTCCAAAACTCCGTAAAATAACGCTCACTTGAGCTACAACATTAATCTTAATAGTTAAATACCATTATTTTGCGAAAACTTGACCGAAACGATGTGAAAAGCATCGACCACTGGCCTGAAAAGGATTTATGTTATAATACATATGAATGACCACCAAAGTAGTTATTACCGCAGCAATAACGACACACTGGTAGTCAATCGCAGATTGTTCTTAACACTACAAGACTTGTTTTCAATAACACAACCATGCTTTGTGTAAAAACTATAATACACTTCGATAGAATAATACAAAATTATCACCTAAAACATAATAGAACTGTGGGTTAAAATCAAATAAAGCAGTGGTATAAAACAAAGAATTTGCTGTAAGAAAAAAGTGAATGACATCATGAGAGAAAAGTAATCTTTTTTATGTCAGAACTGAGTTGTACAATATTTTACCCGATCGCATTCAGTTAATGTATGTTCTGTTAGACTGAGCTGAATATCACCGACAACGCAAGGTGAGCCGTTATACTCAATGTGTGCCAGATAAACAATCCGCTGAGCAACAGAAAAGCAAGCTTTCAGGGTGGCATGCAGCGTAATTCATACAGAACTTTACGAAAGTGTTGTTGTATCTGCTTATCCTAAATTGTGCGGTAGACGTTCTCATTTCCCATATGCTGATAAAAACATTATTCTTTCACAACTCAGTTTTTCCACAAAGTTTTATAGTGTACAAAAATATTCCGATGAAAATTGAGATAAATCATTCTTGTGCAATAAAATATCAACATCGGGAATAAAACCAACATTAGACATACCAGAAAAATAGGCACACATACGCAGTAAAAATATTTCCTTCACGACACAGCTTCTTTTCAACCGACAAATTTGTCCAAGAAAAGTCAGCTTTTTATGTAATTGAGACTCTATTGGTAGAGACTTTATTCTGTTCTTGACCTTATTTTTTAAATTTTGAATCTGCTTTAAACACAATCGATGTGTCCTTTCCAGCGAAAAACCATCCCGTTCAGAGGGCAGCGGTAGAAGTTTACAACCAAATGCTTTTGGTACAACTATAGACTCATAAACGAAATTACTTACTTCATTTATTTGTATTTCCACGGTTGAGGAGCTGAACTATTGAACACGGCTTTCAAAGTACGGTTTTCAAACGTGTCTGTGCTTATAAGATCGCTCTTTATCTTGTAAACACCCCAAGGCGCGAAATCAATTATCCGATAAGAAAGGACCATTTTAATTTGCAAGGAATGCTTTGTTTGAATTAAAATTGGAAAATAGAAATAAGTCTTACCCAAACGACAAAATTTCAGATTGGTTCGAAATTGAAAGCTCTTGCAGACGACTCATTTGGGTTAAAGGGAGGTATCAATGTTTCTGAAACCAAGGTAAGAAAAGAATGTCAGTCTCCAAAATATACGCTAAAACGGAAGCTTAATACTTAAATTTGAGTCAGATATTGTCTTCGCAGTAATCTGATAGGCTTAATAGACCCTTTTCGGTAATATAGGAAAGGTTCAACGGAATTCCAAGTTATTTTTAGTTATCACGGAAATCGCTTGTCGACACCGCATGCCTTCATTTGCATATGAACCAAAGTCAACGGAAGGTAACAAATTGACAAGCGAAACAATCAATGTCCTAAAGTATGTCACACCAATTGGTTGGCGCAAAACTATGGTTAGTGTCTGTATTCGTATAAACGCTTATGATAACTTTGAACTGATCTTTACAGAATTTAAGACCCGCTAGCGAACATAAATCCTGATCACGTTTGATGACGTTGTTTAGGCAAATTCAAATTGAATACGGGTACACACCGCGTTAATGACCCAATATTCTTCGGAATTGTCTAGGCTAAATCTTAAAATAGATTAACAGCCTTCGTAGGCTATTAGGGAAATATCCTTCTTTATTCAGATAAACGACCTCTGATTTAAGCAAAACTACTTTTCAGAGTATTGTATTAAAATAGTATTCGAGAGGAAATAAGAATAATCAAAATCTGCGACATGAAAAACACATTGTTTCCTACCTTTAGAATTAGAGCATTTCTGTGCAATATAGCAGAGAATATATTCAGGCAATCGAGCAAAATACTCTTAATCAGCGATTTCTCTTGTTGGTTCGAAATTGAAAGCTCTTGCAGAAGACACATTGATGTTGAAAAAAGAGATCATTTCTTTACAATGTAGCAGAGGATATATTTAGGCAAAAGAGTAAAGTACTCTTTATTAGCGCTTTATCATGTTGGTTCGAAATTAAAAACTGTTGCACACGACACATTGGTGTAACAAAGATAGCTTTTCTGTACAATATATTACAGAATATATTCAAGCAAAAGGAGCAAATACTCTTTGTTAGCATTTTCTAATGTTGGTCTGTAATTAAAAATAGTTGCAGACGAAACATTGGTGCTAAAAAAACCCTTCAGGACTGAAGTGTTCTTTTCGTTGGCTCCCCAAATCCCATTCTTGGTTTATCTATCATGTATGGACACCAAAATAAAATGACTTTTAATTTTCTTCAGAGGGTTATTTTCTTCAGAGGGTTTCTTTATCGTAACAGCGGAATATTATTGATTAATCTTTCAGTTATATCGCGGCGGCTGGAGCACCTAACAATGGAATCCTGGTATTTCTCACACCAGTACTACCATCACATCCCTTCCTAGCCTCCAGCTGCTATCCCACATAGGTCTACGATTATCGACCCATTGGTGAGAGACAAATAGTCGGAAAGGATGAGTGCCGCCGTCGGGGATCGAACCCGGGACCTCTAGATATACAGTCCGCCGCGCTACCAACTGCGCTATGACGGCGGCACAGCACAAGAAATAACTGATAGAAGGGAAACCTCGCCGTTTGCAAACTGGCAGGAGATCTCACTAAGGAATCGTAAAGATGCGTGTTATTCGTGTTATGACTAGAAATGTTGTATTTTTTCTCTCCTCTCAATTTGATCTGTGTCGTAACACGAACATTTTCTCTTGTTTGTCTCAATATTTTGTATCACACAATTATCCGTCGCCCAAACAAGAACTGGTTTTGACCTTTCTTGTAGAAAATGCTCGGAAAAACATCGAGATAAAAGACGTATACATTGCTACGAAATCGGGTTTTGTACAGAATGTGTACTGAATCAATATTGAATCCTCCTTAAAGGTTAACCTTTCGGGGAAATTGTTTTACACCGACCTAGGTTTGGAATTTTTTCCGGAACCAGAACAGCCAAGGCTCCTATTTTGCGCATGCGCGTAGGGGTCTAGTTGAAGGCTAGTCCTAGTTACAGGGGCAGTGCAAGGTCAAAAACCAAAGGCACACTTACACCGATATCTACCATTTTACCCCGATGTAGGATCGAACTTTTTCCAGAACCAGAGCAGCCGCGGTTCCGATTTTGAGCATGCGGGTATGGACCTCAAATACCTATCTTTGCAACAAGTTTGAGGTCAGTCGGATGCACAGCGGCAGAGCAAGGTCCAAACCCAATCCCTGTCTTTAAGTACTTCATTTTATCTCGACCTAGCATCTATTTTTTTCCAGAACGAGAACAACCGCGGCTCCGTTTTTGCGCATGCTCGATAGAGTCCCCAATATCTAGCTCCGTGTCAAGTTACAATGGAAAAGCAAGGTCCAAAACAAAACCCTCACTTAAACCAATATCGACCATTTTACCCCGACCTAGGAACGAACATTTTCTGGAATTAGGGCAGCCGCTGCTCCGATTTTGTGGATGCGGGTAAGGACCCCAAATACCTATTTCTGCGACAAGTTTGAGGTCAGTCAGACTCGTTGCGACAGAGCAAGACCAAAACCAAACTGACTCTTCAAGTAATACATTTTACCATGACCTAGGATCGAATCATTTATGGAACACGAAAGTCTCGGCTCTGATTTTGCGCATGCGCGTAAGGGTCCCAAATACCTTCTCCCTAGCGAAGTTTTAGGTGAGTTTTAGTTCCAGTGACAGAGCAAGGTCCAAAACCGAAACCACACTTTCATCAATTTTGACCACTTTACCCGAACCTAGGATCGAACTTTTCTCCTGAACCAGAGCAGCAGCGGCTCCGGTGCATGCGGGTAGAGACACCGAATACCTTGCTCTGCACCATGTTTGATCTCAGTCGGAGTTAAAGCGGCAGGAAAAGGTTCCCACCCATACCCAATATTCAAGTATATGCCTTTACCCCGATCTATGATCGAACTTTTCCCCGAATCAGTGCAGCCGAGTTACAGCGGAAGAGCAAGATCTAAACCCGAACCCCCAATTTAACCAATATTGACGATTGTACCCCGGCCTAGGATCGCATTTTGTCCGAAACCAGATCAGCCGCGGCTCCGTTTTGTGCGTAGGGGTCCCAAATACCTACCTCTACACCAATTCAGTCTAATTCATAGCAGCCGCCGTCATAGTGCAGTCGGTAGCGCGTCAGTCCCCTAATCTTCAATAATGGGTCATGGGTTCGATCACCGGAGGCGGCACATATTCTTTCCGACTTTTGTCTCTTACCAAATGGTGGATAATCGTAAACCTAACTGGGATAGCAGCTGGAGGCCAGGAAAGGATGTAGTGGTATTGCTGGTGTTAGAAATACCAGGAATCCATTGTTAGGTGCTCCAGCCGCCAAGATTATGCCTGAAATACTGTTTAAAGTTGCGTTACACCCCATTCAATCAATCAAAACTGATTCATAGCGGCAGAACAAGGTCCAAACCAAAACCTACTCTTTAAGTATATGCATTTTACCCCGACCTAGGATCGAATTTTTTTCCCGAACAATGCAGTCGCTGCTCCGTTTTGTGCATGCGCATACGGATCCCAAATTCATACCTCTGCACCATGTTTTAGGTCAATCTGTGTCCTGGCGGCAGAGCAAGGGCCAAATCCAAACCTCTTCTTTCAGTATATGCATTTTACCCCGACCTAGGATCGAACTTTTCTCGGAACCAGAGCTGCCGCGGCTCCGATTTTGCGCTTGCGCGTTATGGTCCCCAATACCTTCCAATGCACTAAGTTTCAGTCGAGTCCGAGTTACAGTGGCGGCGCAAGGTAAAACCCCAAACCCAAACTTACAACATTTTTTTTAACATTTTACCCCGACCTAGGATCGTATTTATAACCGGAACCAGAGCAGCTGAGGCTCCGATTTCGTGCATGCGCTTGGGGACCCCCATTACCGACCTATGCACTAAGTTTGATGTAAGTCAGAGTAATAGCGACAGAGCAAGGTTCAACCCTTAACCCACATTTTAAGTATATGCATTTTATCCCAACCTTGGATCGAACCTTTCACGGAACCAGAGTAACTGCGGCTCCAATTTGGAGCATGCGCGTTAAGGCCACAATTCCAAACCCCAACTCACACCAATAGCGACCATTTTTGCCCGACCGAGGATAGCATTTTTACGGAATCAGAGCAGCCGCAGTTACGATTTTGTTTACGCGTAGGGACCCCTAACACCTACCTCTGCACCAAGTTTTAGGTCAGTCGAAGTTAAAATTTCAGAGCAAGGTCTAAATCTAAACCACTTCTTTAAATATATGCATTTTACCCCGACCTATGATGGAACTTTTTTTTCAGACCAGATCAGCTGTGGCTCGGCTTTTATGCGTGCGCGTAGGGGTCCTCAATACTTACCTGCTTACCAAGTTTGAAGCGAGTCCAAGTTACAGCCGCTGAGCCAGTTCCAAACCCCATACCCGACTTACATCAGTATCGGAAATTTTACCCCGACCTAGGATCGCATCTTTTTCTGCAACGTGAACAGCTGCGGCTCCGATTTTGTTCATGCGAGTAGGGATCCCAAATACCTACCTATGAACCAAGTTTGAGATCAGTCATAGTCATAGTGGCAGAGCAAGTTCAAGACCCATACCTACTATTTGAAGTATAAGCATTTTACCCCGTCCTGACATCAATTCTTTTCCGGAACCATATCAGCCACGGCTCAGATTTTTCGCATGCGCGTAGGGGGTCCCTAATTCCTACCTATGCATCAAGTTTGAGGCGACTCTGACTTATATCGGCGGAACAAGGTCCAATTCCAAACCCCGACTTCCACCAAGTTCGACTATTTTACCGCGAGCTAGAATCGCATTTTTTCGAAAATCAGAGCTGCTGAGGCTTCGATTTTGTGCATGCGCTCAGGGACCTCCAAAACCTATCTCTGCATCAGGTTTGAGATCAGTCGGAGTCATTGCGGCAGAGAAAGATACAAATCCAAATTCATTATGCATTTTGCCCCAAGTTATGATCGCAACTTTTTCCTAAAACGGGTCGGCCCCAAGCTCAAAGGTTGTGCATGCGCGGAGAGACCCCCCAATACCTACCCCCGCACCAAGTTTGAGGTAAGTCGGAGTCATAGCGGCAGAGCAGGGTCAAACCCCAAATCAACTCATAAGGTATATGCATTTTACCCCCACCCAGGATCGAACTTTTTTCCGGAACAAGAGCAGCATCGGCTCCGAGTTTGTATATATGAGTAGGGACCCCCAATACCCACACCCGAACCAAAGTTTGTGGTCAGTCTGAGTGATAGCGGCAGAGCAAGATACAAACTCAAACACATTTTTAAGTACATGCATTTTACCCCACCTAGGATCCAACGTTTTTCCGTAACCAGATCAGCCGAGGCCATTTTTATATTTCTATACCAAGTTTATACGAGATCGATTAACAGGAGCAGAGCAAGGTCCCGACAGAAACCACTACCTCAACCTCTATCGACCATTTTACCCCAAATCAGGAATCGCTTTTTTCCGGAACCGAAACAGCCGCGCCTCCGAAATTGTGAATGCGGATAGATAACTACAAACATTATTCACTCTTTAAGTACATGCATCTTACTCCGATATAGAATCCAACTTTTTTCCGGTACCGGAGCAGCCGCGGCTCAGATTTACGCATGCTCGTTGAGGTCTCCAATACCTAGCTTCATACCAAGTTTGAGGCGAGTCCGATTTACCCGACAGACAGACAGACAGAAAGACAGACAGGGATAGGGACCTTAGGCGATCCTTAAGGTGTTTAGGCGACCCCTAAGATTTGTTTATGGGATCCCCTAAAGTGATTTTAGGCGATGCCTAAAGTGATAAAGGCGATACCTAAAGGTGTCATGCCGTCGCCGAGAGCTTGATTTTGTTTGTTTGAATGGGGTTTTACGCCGCTTTCAACAATCTTTCAGTTATATCGCGGCGGCTGGAGCACCTAACAATGGATTCCTGGTATTTCTAACACCAGTACCGCCATCACATCCTTTCCTAGCCTCCAGCTGCTATCCTAAATAGGTAAACGATTATCGTCCCGTTTGTGGGACCTCGAGAACTTGACATACACTTATTACCCTATATTGTACTACCTTTATCTTAGTTTTTATCTACTTATATAATGTCTTAAGGCCTTTCAGTTTTATTTTCTCCCGTTTGTTTTTGTCATTGTCTATGTCAACCCATCCCTCGTCGGCCCTGTTGTTGTTTTAATGTTACAAGGATCAATACCTAGTTTTTACGCCCCTTTGATTTTATAATCGAGAAAACTTTGTAGAAAAAGAAGAAATTATTTGTAGCAAGGAATATTCCTTTTTTCCTCAATATTTCTACTCTACTGAGTAATTATATTTAATATATTAAATTCACTTAAAACCTTTGAATTTGGACAGTTCTTAAGTTTTGCAAAACGGGAAATGGATAACACATGTTTTACCGTAGTTTGACGATCAAAACTTTTAATCAGCTGTATTTCCTATGTTTTGGTAGGTCACCGCCGATACAGACAGAAATAATAATAGAAAATCCTGGAAAAGCCGTGGTGAGGGTTTCGTCAGTCACCGGCAATGTATTTTTATGTTCAACGTCAATTGTTTCATCTACCTTAATTACTCGTTATCAGAAGATAAAGTCTAAGTTTTGTTTAAGCGATCCCTAAAGTGATTTAAGGCGATGCCTAAAGTGATAAAGGCGATACCTAAAGGTGACTTGTCGTCCTCGAGAGATTGATACACACTTATTACCGTTTATTGTATTACCTTTATCTTTGTTTTCGTCTACTTTTATAATGTCTTTAAGGCCTTTCAGTTTTATTTACGTCCGTGTGTCTGTGTCAACCCATCCCTCGTCGGCACTGTTGTTGTTATCATGGCCGACAGAATGTATCAAGAAGCGATCTGATTCGGTGTTTGAATTAGTTTTAACCCTTTCCGGATTAATCCCTAGTTTTTTTTTTTTTTTTTTTTTTTTTTTTTTTTTTTTTTTTTTTTTTTTTTCGCCCCTTTGATTTTATAATTGAAAAAAATATTTGCAGAAAATAAAAAAATTGCTTGTAGCAAGCAATATTCCTTTTTCCACAATATCTCCTACTCTACTAAGAGGTTATTTTTCATGTATTAAATTCACTTAAAACCTTTGAGTTTGGACAATTCTTAAGTTTTGCAAAACAGGAAATGGATATCGCATGTTTATACCGTAGTTTTGCGATCAAAACTTTTAATCAGCTGTATTTCCTATGTTTTGGTAGGTCACCGCCGATACAGACAGAAATAATAATAGAGAATCCTGGATAAGCTATGGTGACAGTTTGGTCAGTCACTAGCAATATTATATCATTTTGTTCAATGTGAATTGTTTCATCTTCTTATTTTACTCGTTACCAAAAGACAAAATCTAAGATGCAATAACGTTCTAAAGAAGCAGCAAAAGAGGTAAATCAGAACGTAAATAATTTGAGAATGAAGTAAACAAAAATAGTAGAAGAATGACGTTATCTTCAGCTGTTTACGGTAATTTTACTAGCCGTTTTAAACGTTGCCTTCGTATGTTACGCATTCTAAATTTCTTCGATGTCTTACATAATGCACCTTGAACCTTTTTCCCTTTTCTTGAAATTTTAGACTGATCCAAATTTAAAGAAGTTGCAGCCAATAGAAATTGGGTGCAATTTGAAATCGAATCATCCTCTGCGGTAGATTATGTTGCGGGAAAAGGAGAAATTGTTTGTTACAATCATTTTTTTCTCTTCTCAAGATGTTTTCTCAAGTATAAAATCGTAGCAACGTAAAATCCGGTTCGTACAGGAATGGGTTAAATCATAAAAAACTATTATATTACAGAATTGAAATATTTCTCTTCTATACTTTGTTAAGTCGGAATTCAAAATCCATTGACTTTGAAAAAAGGACTACCTAAGATAACATGGTGGAAAAAGAAAGAACTGCTTGTAAATAGCAATTTCTTTTTTTTTCCACAATATTTCATACTCTGTCGGTTGGTTACTTTTCAAAATAATCCCACTTTTAATTGAAGTCTACAAATTCTTTGAATTTATCTAAAACACAAAAAGGTATAAACAAATTCTGTGAATTACTGTGTTAAGCAAATTTCAAATTGTGTGAACTATTTGTAAATATTATCATGCTACACTAAGACCAAAATGGTCATATGTTATAATTAAAACAAACCTTTTAAAAATCCACATTTTCTTTCAATGAATTCAGCAAATCATACAACCAAACGAAAGATTTTCTAATAATTTTATCATTAACACACTCGTAAATACAATTATTTACGGTTGCACAATACCAGATGTCCAATATGGCTTTTTATGGTCATAAATCTCCGCGGCGATTACATCAATCGAGTGGTTTACCGCATACGACCAAACTTTAGAACCCCTTCACAATTAAAAAAGCTTGATAATTGTTTCAAACATTTCCTTGAAAAATAATAATTTGAAATGTTAGCAGATTTAATCATGAATATTGTGTCTTTATCCGTTTCTTTTCCTATTTTAGGGGGGGGGGGTATATTTTGGAGGCTAACTGTCTGAGAATGTAGCATGTATTTAATCAGACGGATAAGTTTGAGACTGACCCGAATTAAAAGAAGTTGCAGACGAAATTTTAGTTTATGAAATTTTTGATTTTTCAACTTCCTGGGTAGCAAATATTTTGGAAAATGGAGAAATTGCGTTTTGTCCAGGACGTTTTGGCAACAATATCTTCCAAGGTAGGACCTTTTGACATAAATGAATAAAATTGTAAGAGAAAAGGGTGGTGGTGGTGGAATTTGTTTTAAAATTTATAAACTTTTGACCAAATACTTGATTAATGTTTATATATGGATTGCCTTCAAATTCTCTCTTTAACTAAAAGATTTAACCTTTTTATCCTGATTAATATTAAAATTTCGATATTTTGAACTTATTCTTTTTCCTTTTTACAGCAAGGATACAGTATAAGGGGACTGGATAATCCTCTTTAGATTATTATGGTGTTTGTTATTTACCAATAAAAGGATTAATAATAGATTTTGCAAATTAACTTTGATCTTCATTTACCAATCTTAGAACAAGCTGGGTGAATTGCATTTTTCTAGGATTTCTTCACTGTCTACAATGCTTTCTTCCCAAAAAGTAAAAAAAAAAAAAAAAAAAAAAAAAAAAAAAATTAGAATGTCATCAAATGTCGTCTGCAAGTACTTTGAAATTGGACGAATCGTAAACTTTGTCGTCTGGTAAAGATGAAAAAAATCTTTTTTATTTACATTTTTAATGACTTGGAAGATACTATTTTATTAATGGTAAAACAGATCATCTATTATCCCATTCTTTATACATAATTACGCCAAAAGGGAAGGTCTTTTTGAATATATTGAGTGAATATAAACATCAAATTAAATGAAAAAATCATAATAAGATATCAATTTCATTATCAAAATGATTGAAATGACATCTTTTATTACTAGATAGGCGACACCTGAAGTGTGTCACGGGAGAGAAATGAGAGAAGATTAATTGAATTCATTATTCATATTCGTATCAGAACGAAAGCAGTTTGTAATTGTTGACATTCTAAATGCAAACTCTATCATGCCATATCAATGAAAATGGAATGGATTGCAACCTTAATTACAACAAGCAATAATTTTTCTATTTCTACAAGTTATTCTCCTAATAATTATTACATGTATTAGAATTTCAATCACTTCGTGTTTACCAATTACCAATTCGAATCCAAACAGGAGGCTCAAAAGGGCCACGCTGTGTCACTACAATGGCTGAAATATGTCTACCAAGAGAATGTAGTTTACAATACCAAATGACCATTTTGGAAGTGGGCAATTTCCTTATTCATTGCTAAGCAAGAGCTTCTATCCCAAAAAAAGGGCTAATTTTCAAGTTAGAGCAGCCATTTGAAATTCCATGGTAGAGGACCATTAGGTGATGTTACATGCCAAATATTAAAGCTCTAGGCGTTTCGGTTTGGGATTAGATTTTTCAAAACTTCCTTCCTTATATCTTTTCAATATAAATACAGCACAACTTAGGGCTAATTCTCAAGTAAGAGCAATATTTTGAGTATGTTGGTAGAGAACCATTAGGCCATGTCACCATGGCTGCCATTTATGTGAAGCATCATTGTTGATTTGGCAACATAAACAACATAACTACAACTTAGGTCACCGAACAACCATTTTTTCTATCTGTTTACAAGTTACTGACCATAACTTTTGCTAAATAAGGCTGTTTTAAATCCAAGTGAAACTTTCTTTTGGAGGTCAGTTGGCCTGGTTGAAGAACCGTCAATTAGGATAAATGACAGTCATAAACCCAAAATTGACCAATTGGCCTTTAAGTTTGGAAAAAGAATATTTTTCAAGAATTCCTTCTTTATTTCTTGTAATTTAAGTATGGTATAATAAAGGGCTAATTTTCAAGTAAGAGCAATATTTTGAAGTGTTTGGTAGAGGACATTAGGCTATGTCACATGCCAAATATCAAAGCCCTAGGACATTTAGTTTAGGAACAGGAGATTTTTTAAGACTTTCTTTCTTTATTTCCTTGTAAAGCAGGGATGGCCCAATATACTAGGGCTAATTTTCCTGTAAGAGCTAGATTTTGAAGTATTTGGAAAGAGGGCCATTATGCCATGATCTTTGCTAAATATTTAGCTCTATGCTTTTTTGGTTTGGAGAAGAAGATTTTTCAAGATTTCCTTTTTTATTTCTATGTAAAATTGGGGATCACACAATATAGGCAGGGGAAAAGACTTACAATTTTAAACTAAGGGCCAAGATAACAAAGTATTTAATATTTAACATTAGTGGTATTGGCATTTTCTCTAAACATTCATGGGACCAGCCCAAAAGTTAGCAGCCATGGACAACTGGGCCCCTTTTCTTTTTCCCTGATAATAGAAAGCAATTATTTGAAGGTTTTTGGTAGAGGGTCATTAGGCAATGTCACATGCCAAATTACAAAGCTCTAAGCCTTTCCGTTTTGGAGGAGAAGATTTTTTTTAGATTTTCTCTCTGTTGCCATGACAACCAGAGTTCTTCATAGAATATTATTAATATTTGAAGTAATCTAAAAGAGGACCATCTAGGGAACCATCCTGCAAAGTTTGGTTGAGATCAAAATCTCACAGACACACAACAGACACTTTGCAATGACAATAGCTTGCTTTGCTTTGGCCAGTGGAGCTAAAAACTGTTCCAAAAGGCCAGTAGCTGTTGATCATATAAATTTAATCCAAAACCATCATCATATCAGGATAAGTAAGATTGATTAAATGTTTTCATGAGGTTTAAAGCCTCTTGAACAGTATTTCAGAGGTACGTTCTTTTCATTGAGATACTTTAGATTCTTTTTTAGATTTTAAAGATAAAGCATTCAAATTTCTTTTGATTAACCCTTGTCATGCTGAAACCCAGAATATTTTGGTTTTGGCAGGAGGTGTAGACCAAGATCAGCCTACACAAAAGTGTACTTTTACTGCAAGAGTTGTTTATAAAATTGATTTCTAAAAGAAAATTGATTTATGAAAAATAAGTTCTGTCAGTGCTTACAGCCCTTTGATTTTACAGCAATTCAGTAAGATTATTTATACAGCATGACAAGGGTTAAGAATTTAATTGGGGAATTAAAGCATATTTAGCATTGGTTTTAACAAGTAGCCTTGGAGACGTCAAATGTTTCCATTCAAAATAACAAAAAGTGTTCTTTTGAGAACTTCAAAAATCTTATGTAGCGGGATTTTTCATCTGGATGAAAAGAATACACCTCAATTATATCACAGATGCTGGTGGATCAAACATGGATTCTTGTCATTTACCACCTGGATTCAATCTGAGCCACCACATACTCATACCACTTAGGGGCACTATTTATCATTGACCCACTGTTAAGAGTGTTTTGCGGGATGGCTTTTGTCATAATATGTCAAAAATAATGTTTGCTGAAATGGCATGATCCCAGCATTATGAGTTGACCCTTTCCTGTTTAATCCCTGGTTTTTACGTTCCTGTGATTTTTTAACTGAGAAAACATTGTAGAGAAAGAAGAAATTGCTTGTAACAAGCACTTTATTCTTTACCCACAATATTTTCTACCCTACTGAATGATTATTTTTTTAATTAATTTTACTTTAGATTTTCGTCTGCAAAACCTTTGAATTTGGACAGGTCTAATTTTTGCAAAACAGGAAAGGGTTAACCAACAGGAACAGTAAGTGAAGTTAACATGATAGTTTCTGTGATGGAGTGAAAAAATATATAACTCCAACAATTTTGGAAAGACCACTTGATGACAAATAATCTGTGAAATTTCGCCCCCCAATCTATCTTGATAATTATGGAATTTCAATTCAAAAAAAGATTAAAGTAAACAAACATGCAGGTTGGCAGACACACTTGTGACCAAGATTAGCCTCAGCCCTGCAAATGAATTGACTGAATGATTTTAAAGGAAAAAGAATACTCCCATGAACCCATTCCCCCACAATTTAGTTTTTTTGGGCCATTCAAAAGAGTTCAAGAAAACAATGTGGAAAATGTAGAAAATGTTTGTTAGGTGTAATTTCTTCATTTTCTACATTGTTTTCTATAGTCGGAAATACAAAGATATTTGAAATTCTATCAGTTTGACATTGTCGTAATCTTTAATTTTGGACCAAGTCTGAACTTATTGTCTGGTAATAGGTTTAACCCATTCCCACAGTGGCACTTTTTGACGCCCCTCGTCAAAAAGCTTAGGAAATTATTGTGCACAATGAAGAAATTACTTATGTGTAATTTCTTCATGGTCCAAGATGCTATCCTAATTTCTAGTTTTCGACTATATTAGACAAATATTTGTAAAATTTCATCAGCTTTGAATTGTTGTCTGCAACTTCTTTGAATTTGTACCAGTTTAAAATTTTGTCATCTGCTCAAGGGTTAAGGATCCCAGAGAGCTTTTCTTTGGCACCCTATTTTCTCATAAAGTCAAACCTTTTCTTCTTTTTCCCTTAAATTCTATGGTCATTTTCATTCACAATATGATTGTTTAGATGAAATAATCCTTTAAGTAAAGAAAAATGTTTGTCAAATTCATTAGGGGATCCACTGCTAAGGAGGGAACATGTATGAGGAGGAATACAAAATACAAATAAATAAACGCCATAATTTTCCCATACAGCTACAGACCAACAGTGATAATATGTGTCTGCGGTCACATAATGCAGATGATACAGGGCTATATGATTTGTTAATAATCAGAAAATAAGTGCCACATGTCATGTGCAAGTGTCAATTAAATTAAGAGTGAGGGATAGCAAACTTTTTGTCAGTTTTATAGTTGAAAAAGCAAGAACAAACAACTCAATGACTGAAGGATGTTAATTGTTTAAACCTTTCCTGTACAATCCCTTGTTTTTACGTCCCTGTGATTTTATACTTGAGAAAACATTGTGGAAAAAGAAGAAATTGCTTGTGACAAGCAATTTCTTCTTTTTCCACAATATTTTCTAACCAATAAGTTGGTTACTTTTCAAATTGCACCCTCTTTTGATTGTCGTCTACAACTTCTTTCAAATTTGACCTGTCAAAAATTTTGAAAAACGGGAAAGGGTTAATATAACTTATAAAAGCAATTACCAATATTGTGATTTTAAAGAATTTTGTTTGAAAACAATCGACAATTTATGTCCTGTGAAGTATACAATAAATCCAATGTTTAGAAAGACTTTTATTATATGAAATAAATGGGTATAAGCTGCCTGATGAGATATGAATAATAAGTTGTAATGACTTGCTTTTCAGTAAATCTTGAAGTTAAAAAAAAAGTGTTTGTACTTTCACATTTCCTAAATTAACCTTTGCAGCAGCCGTATTATGCATCAAATAACTGGTAAACTTAATAACTAGAGAAAGCAAGATGTGCTTGTGAAACACTATGACCCATAACAGTGTTTTTTGGAAATGAGACCTTGATAAATGACTTTGATGACCTTGACGTTGGTTATCTGTGTATGTGTATCAATGATATCTATCATCAT
Organism: Fragum fragum; assembly: GCA_946902895.1. Lineage (NCBI taxonomy): Eukaryota > Metazoa > Mollusca > Bivalvia > Cardiida > Cardiidae > Fragum > Fragum fragum. The sequence continues at coordinate 39,032,401 of OX336380.1, forward strand.
GCCAAATATCAGTACTGAATCTTGAAAAGGCTTGAAATTGTAAATATTAAGTTTTTTAAAAAGCTATTTGCAGAAGTTTGACCTTGACAAAAGACCTTGACCTTGTTGCATGACTTGAACCATGGAATATGCAAATGCGTATCAATTTATTCTATCACTCAGTGTAAAACTAGAAAATATGTGATCTTGGTGCAAGATCATTGCAACCAGGGCATTAATCAATCACTTTTATTCACCAAATGATTTATTTGTGAAACTTGTGAATATAAAATTCATTGCAATTATACCAGCTGCAATCACCATCATTCATTCTCTATAGTTTATTTTCTTCAATAAGGTATTAGATTTTTTTGTAAATTCAAAATCATGTGGGACCACCAGACAATTTGTCCCTTTGTGCACCAGCAATTTATAACGTCTGGGGAGGGAATCGAACCCCCATACATGATTTTGAATAAGAATATAAACTTTTTTTGGTTCTGATTGCTTCAATATTAAGCAACATCAGCTTCACCCATTACCAGGCGGCTAAATTTTAGACTTGTCCAAATTGAAAGGACTTTCAGATGAGAAATTAAAGTTCATGAAATATATAATTTTTCAATTTTCTGGGTAGAAAACATTGTGAAAATGAAGAAATTGCTGGTCACAAGCAAATTCTTCATTTCACACAATGTTTAACTTCCGCCCTGATATAAGTGAAATACAATTAAAAGATTAGTTATCCCTTTTCAAGCAATCATGACCCCTTACTGTTTACCGAAATCGCTATTTTGATTCAGTGCGTGAAAATTTGTGGTTGTGTGGTAAAAGGTTAAATGATAAAAGGTAAAGAAATCAAAGATAACATTCAATTCATTTTTCGTTGAGCATATTATTATTACAATTGAAGTACATGCCTGTTTCAAAGATTAAGTCGAATTTGAAGTAAAAGGTGTTATATTCGGTGGGGTTAAAAAGGCGCTTGAATCGCGACTATAACAGGGTTGTAACTTGTTACATATACCGTGTATACGGTTTGCTCAGCCCTACCAGGTCAAAACACCAACAGACAGTTTATATGTATTCGCTAACTCCACTAACCACTGACCTAGATTCTACCTTGAAACGCTAGAAAATTATTTCTCTCATTTTGACAATTCATTAGACAATCATGGATACATTAAGTCAAAGTTTAAAAACCATTTTCCTTGATATTCATGACTAAAAGGAAGCTGTTGGCATTCAGCAAGTAAGTTATTTTCTTCATCAGCGTTGAAACAAGATTGAGGCGATCACATAGATTTTCACATCAAGTTTATGAGCATGCGTGGAAATTAGCGTAAATGCGTAAAATTTTGTTTCCGGTTGATCGCTTAGTAATACCGTTTTTTTCCTAAAAAAAAAAAACACGCTAAAAACGAGATATTTCAAAGTTTTGAACTAGTGATCTAGTTTTTGACCACGTGACCAAAATTTGAAATTGGCCGAGATATCAAGGCACAACATTGCGACCAAATATCATTTGATTTGAGCCTAAAACATGGCCTCTAGCAGGGCTCTGGAAATTTGGAAATTAAAATTGGTCAGGGACAATACCCCCCCCCCGCCTGCAAAAACGAATACCCCGCCTTTTTTCACCTTTCCCGTATGTTAAAGGGTTCATCATTTATCCGGTAGTTGCATTCTTTTTCAAATTTTCCGAAGATGATTAAAATCTTCAACGAGTGGAAGATAGATGAAAACAACTGACAGATCCTACTTTCATTTTGTTTTTGAAAAATCGGATGTATATAAATTGCAATTCCGGCAATATACGGCAGTCCACGAAATACCAATATATTGTAAAATTAGAAAGACAAATAAATTACATTATCAAAATTTATTTCCGTAACGTACGCAACTTAGTTGACATATCATGGACACAAACATTATGACCTAACATCAGTTGTTTCGAACCTAAAATGTGACCTCTAAAGTGCACACAATATTGAACTTGACCAGGGTATCAAAAGGCAATCCTTCTGACAAAGTTCCAAGACATTTGAGCAAAGACTGTGGCCTACAGATTAATTTTTTGCATTAATTTCTATTTTTCCCACAATATTTCTTCTGCGTTAGCACTTTCATTTTCCAACTTTGGGTAGACACATTATTTTGGTAATCATTCTTCTTTAATTTACGTCCGGATCCCCTATTAGTGAAAGTCTGCTCATTGAGAGCACTGACTCGGGGGAAAAAGACTAACAGGGGCCCAGTTGCCAATGGCCCCTAAATTTTGGGCTGGACCCCTAAATTTTTGGAGAAAATGCCCATACCTATAATGTTAAATACTGTATTTTTGCAGCCTGGGCCCCCAAGTTCAAATTGATAGTTTTTTTTCCTGTGACTTATTTCAATTTAGACAATCTTCCATTATGACATAAAATCTTTCGACATTAAAAAAGTCAAATACAAGACATCATGCATAGCCGGATGACTACCTCCCCATCCTTAGGTAGGAAGTGGTACACAGATTCATAGGATTATCAATTACTAGTTTGGTATTGAGAGTTCTCCAGTCACAAAACATCCACACTTTTCAAAGGGTTAAAGCCATATCTTCCCCTAAAACTCACTACAAAATTAATAAAAATCATTCTCAAGGCTCAAAGCATGAATAATATACTGATTGAAATAGCAAGATCAACATAACCCAACCCAGTAAGCCTACAATGCATGAAAGAAGTTTCTGTATTTCTAAATTGTGACCCACCACAATTTAAGGTTTGTTTACATAAATCTATGACCTCAGTGATGACGTTTTAACTTTTGCTAGTCATTCAAAGAAATAGCTTGGTCACGAAGATCAACAAGAAAAACACAAAATACTCTTTCAAGAGAACTTCCCTAATCCCCTTTTTTGTATATTGATATTTAGAATGCACATGTTTGCTTTAGTGACAAAATAAGCGATAGATTGTTTAAACTACTTTTTCTTCCTCAGAGGGCAGATATGGCTTTCAGTTGGAAATATGAAAGAAAGGGCAGGATGAGCAGCTTTTAAGACTACCAGGAACTCAAGTGTTTGCAACTATTCATTAACCCTTTCCTGTTTTTCAAAATTTTAGACTGTTCTAAATTCAAAGGTTTTGCAGACAAATACTCAAAGTTGATTTTATTTGAAAAAATACCATTCTGCAGGGTAGAAAATAATATGGAAGAAAATTGCTTGTTACAAGCAATTTCTTCATTTTCACAATGTTTTCTCAAAAATAAAAACACCAAAAAGGGATTTGACAGGAAAGGATGAAAAGGGTTGTTTCTTCACCCATAAATACATAACTCTGCTTTTTGACAACTTAGTCACAAATTTTCTCACATAATGTGTTAAGTTTTGACATATTACCACATTAGACAATTTTTGACTGGTGTAAATCTGAAAAGATTGAAAAAGAAAATTCAAAGATTTCAAAAATAAGTGCCAGATAGTGCATAATACATCATGAGATGAAAAGAAATTGCTTGTTACAAGCTATTTATCCTTTCACAATGTTTTTAACTTTTCATTTTCAATATAGCACAAAAACGCTTATGTGGTAATGGGTTAAAATATTTATAGAATTTATTGGGTTTAACCCATTACCAGACAGCAAAATTTCAGACTGGTCTAAATTGAAAGAAGTTGCAGACGACAATTTGAAGTTGATGTAATTTTAGATTTTTTGACTTTCTAGGTACAAAATATTGTGTAAATAACATTGCTTCTTACAAGCAATTTTTTCATTTCAGGGATCATTTATGGCCTAAAAATAGCGAGATTCTCTCATTTAAATTCAGAAAATCGTATTGCTATATCTCAATTGAACCAAATTCTGAGATACCATTTTTTGGCAGACAATTTTTTCTCCCGGTCAGTCCATTCCAAACATAATAAAAAACCCCATGATAAACTATTTTATACACTTGTTCCCTGCATTGCATCTAAATATAAGAGCCAAGCAGACAACCATTTTCAAGATTCAGCCTGTCAGAGTTTTTCCTTATCATAAGCAGACTGTGATGCTGCGAACGGACGCATTGTTTTGACATCGTCTGCAATTGAATGTAAGGTTTCGGAAGATCTAAGTTGCCGAAAAAGACTAGCAATGATGCCACTACTAATTTTTACCCTCTGGAGAAACTAGTAACAGACAAAACTAGTCAAGTTAACGAATAGAGGCTTCAATTACATGGGAGGTTGTGGCTGCAATATCATAGATCTTTTTCAGATTATGGCAGCCAGGGTGGTTGCACTTTGATACTGTGCAAAGTTCAAAAAAACAAAATGCAGTCATCATTGTCGAGATTTAAAGATGTCAAATGATATAACTATCGAATTGAAAATTTTCGTACAACCACACTTCAATGTCACATTTCATCCTTTGGTCACCAAACAGGAATAGCAGCCCTATCTGCACCCAAAGGCATTGATGCAGCTAGTATTATGTATGCCAATTTATCATTTTCCAACATTGTTTTCTCTTATTGCATAGTAAGTAGTAATTGAAGAAGTTTTTTTTAAGAGATGGCTTTCAACAGATTGTGGACAATCAGGGGTGTAGAATTCCCATGCCCGAATTTGAAATCTCTTATAATTTCTTAACCCTTGTCATGCTGAATAGACTCCTTTTCAGAATTGTGTAGAATTCAAAGCGCTGAAAGCACTGGTAGTACTTGTTGTTTAGTTGTCAATACTTCTTTTGTAAATTAATTCCATGAATAATACTGGTTTCAAAAGGACAGACGGGAGGTGAAGACTAAGATCAGACTGCACTTATGTACTCCTGCTAAATCGGAATACCCGGTATTCCAGGTTCAGCATGACAAGGCAGCATGCCCACTGGGTTTTCATTTTGGGGGTACATGTACCCCTTAGGTTTTGAAATGGGGGTACAAAGAAAAAACTGAGGGTAGAGTGTACCCTTTACTTTTACCCTTGTGATGCTGTATAAATTACCTTACTGAATTGCTGTAAAATCAAAGGGCTGAAAGTGCTGACAGAACCTGTTGTTCAAAAATCAATATTTCTTTTAGAAATCATTTTCATAAACAACTCATGCAGGAAAAGTACAAGCAGGAGGTGTAGATTAAGATCAGACTGCACTTATGTTCAGACTGATCTTAGTCTACACCTCCTGCCAAACCCGGAATATTCCGGGTTCAGCATGACAAGGGTTAAGAGTTAAGAGTACACCATACGAATCTGAACCCTTTACCAAATGACAATAGTTTTGTTAACTTATGTGATTTGTAAATAATCAGTAAATAAGTGCCACACGCCATGTGCAAGTGTCAATTAAATTTAGAGCAAAGGATAGCAAATTTTTTTTACCAAAAGCTGACTTGACAATTCTCTTTCTCTTAATCATTGGATTTTGAAGGGGTTGAATGGGATATGAGAGCGATGGCTAAATAACTCTAACAAGTTAATAATGTGGGTGGGAAATGGCATTTTTGAGCAGGCCATACCGGGCATGTCAGCTCATTGTTAGCTCAAACTCTGGTATTAAAACGATTCTGATACAGAAAATATCAAACAGCCTTATTACTGTCCAAAAGTCACCATTTGTGGAGAAATAGAATAGATTTTGCTACAACATTTTTCAGACAGCAAATAACGTAGCTAAAACAAAACTACAACATCAAATAAACATCTCCATTTTGTCATGCCCAACTTACATGAACAACGGAACTCACAAGAGAAACTAATAGACCTTTTCACGGTCTCACAGCGCATGCGTCAAATCGAATCTCGTTAAAGGCGATATTTACCCGAGACTTTCTCATGTGATCGATTGCGGGGAGTCGATAATTTATCACTATATAATCCTATATAAATTGTCTATTTTGAACGAGCAAAAATAAAGGTTAGAAATCAAAATTTTGGTGCAAAAAGGGTTTCAATATGTGGGCAGATATATGCAGACTAGTTGTAGCGAGTAATATTGATAATATTATCGTGTATTAGTAACAAAATTAAGTTTAAAACGACCTGGTGTCTAGGCCATATGAAACATTACGTACCTCGAGTTTTGCGAAAATTACCCTTTCATACAATAATATCTCCTACGAAATAAGATATTTTGGACATATTTTTAACTCCCCCCCCCCTCACACACATGCAAGGAAGAAAAAGTAAATAGTTATAGTTTGACACTCGACGCAAACACTGAATGATTACGTTGATGAATGGAAAATCCCGCCTTGCAGTATACGGACAAGTGTCAAACATCTTGACAGATATAATATTGACTAAAATAACATTCCAATATTAATCCATTCCCAATGAATGAATTTTTGACTGGTCCAATAGAAGCTGCAGACGACATTTTAGAGCTAATGGAATTTAATTGTTTATTTATTTTCTTTTTTTCCTTATGGGACAGGAAAAATATTGTGGTTACCGAAGAAATTACTTTATCCAAGCAATTTCTTCATTTTCCACAATGTTTTCATATGCTTCTTCTCAAATTGACATAAGCAGCGTTCTGGTAATAGAAGTGTTGGAGGAAAGGAGAAAATAATTTCTTTGATTTATATAATCTGCTTTTCGTCTAGATATGCCATATACCGATTAAAAAGTGTATATGGAAATTCAAAATTGAGAGCACTATATATTAACGAAAAATGATTATTACAGAAATCATAATAGTATGATGACGATGTTAATAGTGCGAAGAAAAGAATGAAAAATAGAAATAATCAAATGTAATGATTATAATGGACTGCTGTTCGGTAAACAGTCTTGATGTAAAGGGTTCCCTTTGGTATATCACATATCTATATGGTGTTATGTGTAGACGGCAACATGTCACCAAGCATCCAATAAACAACACCACACACTCTTTATGTATATTAGTAGAATTTAGGAATTGATGAAGCAAATTTGTCTTTTTATGTTTCAACCGATATGCCGCCAAGTACTGGGCCCTGATCGACGAATCAAAGAATCCGACCAGACGCCGTTTTCAATCGGCACGGGAATATTATTGCATGGTGTTTATTTTTTTATCATTATCATTTCAATCTTTTACGCAAATAAAAGTAAAGTGAATATGCTTAACAACTTTGAGTGGATACTTTTTGCTGTGGGATATATATTATCCTAAAAAGATGGGTGGAAATGACAATTGTTCCGTGGCAGATTGTAGATCGACAAGGCATAACTCTAATATATCCTTCCATAGAATTTCGAAGACACCGGAGTCTAGAAGAAAATTATGGATAAAGGCAACTGGAAGAGTCCTCCATGGAAGAAATAAATTTGCACCAACGAATAATTCTTTATTTTGTGGTCGACATTTTGTGAATGGGAAGAGAAGTGATGATCCAACGTCTGTGGACTTTATACCGACAATGAATCTTCCAGTGACTTTGCCAGTAACATTGAGACAAAGCAGAGCTACTGTTTCCTGTATGAAATCGTCCAAATATGACAGAGCAGTAGAAACCCTTGTGAAAGAAAACTGTAGCGTGTGTTACACCAAGAAACGCGTTTTGTTGCCAGAAATTGATCTTAGAAATGTGCAGAACGAAGTTCAGATTTCAAATGAGCGGTCAGATGAAATGACAGAATGCGAAATGCTGCATTGCCAAATCCCCTGCAAGGTACGATTTCAATTAAAATCTAACGTAAGTTTGGTAGGATTTTCCCTGGTATGAAGCAAGGACACGGGGAATGATTAAATACAAGCTGGTATTTTCCACAGTTTTTTTCAATGTGACTGAGTCTCTGGACAAATCCCTCTTCAAAGTATTTAAACGCCTTCAACGACTTGTAGGCTCGGACGCTTTCTTTGTCAAACGATTTGTTCCGCGATTCCACTAAATATTTTTTCAAGTTTTGATATGTCAAAGGCCGGAACATTTTTCAAACCATTATCCCATCTATTGTTCGGATTTGTAAACACTGACTTCACAAAAAGAAACTTGTTTTCTAACATTTTAACACTGTTAAAGTTCGGGGTCGTATCGAGCCTTCTTATTTTCTATTGAGTTTTTCAAACCGGAAGTAAAAACTCCCCGCAACGGGAAAATGTTGTTGTTGTTAATTTTTGAAAGCGTCTAACGGATGTAGACTTTTTAGTCATCTGGCGCTTTGCGTGAAAAGGTCTATTTCAAAATCAAATTCTATAGTATGAAATCTTGTCAGTTTCATGCCAAAAACAAGTAAATATCTTGCATATTGTTTGAAAAAAAAAAAGCGCGACTTTGGACTTATCTTAAAACAAACTGGTGAGGCCATCAGGATCCGCATTATACTCACTTTTCCAACTGCTGGTTCGCCCATTCTCTATATAGATGAAAACAGACTAGAAAGAAGCCATGGATCCTGTTGCATGTAAGGGAAGTCACTTGCTCCCAATCTGATTTTGTTCTACAGTGCTTGCATTTTTTTTTAAAAGATACGCACATAGAGTTTCTAGTTCTAATCGCTAATCATTTTAAATGAACACATACTGGCATTTTTGTTTCTATGTTCATTTATTTTTCTGTATGTTCATGCACGTCTTGGTGAAAGATCTGTACGTGAACTGACGTAATTGAATATGAATTACGTGCTGCAGTACGTGAATGGGCACCCTGCAAGGGTTAACAGATGGAACTTTTTCTCTCATAAAAGTGCTGAACCAGAATGATCTCAGCATTTTACACAATGTTTTCCCAATTGATTTTTATTACAAGTAATTTCTTCATTATCCACAATGTTTTCCACGCTAAAAGACAATGATTCTAATGGTTTCAACAACGTAAAATTGTTGTCTGCAACTTCTTTGACTTTGGGGCGGTCTAAATTTATGCCTAGTGGGAATGGGTTAAAACAGAGGTGCGTTCTTTTCGTCGAGATGAGAAATCCCGCTAAATAAGATTTTTGAGACGTCATAAAGAACGATTTTTGTTATTTTGAGTGAAAATATTCGACGTCGTCAAGGCTACTCGTTTAAGCCAATGCCGAGTACGCTTAAATTCCTCATTAAGAATTCTTAAGATTCTTATTTAGCGGCTTAAAAATCTTAATCTAAAGAACACTTCATCTTAAAAATCTAAATAAGAATCTTAAGAATCTCGACGAAAAGAACGCACCTCTGTTTACCCTTCTAAGACGATTTGAATAAATCTGCCATTAAAGAAAGGTGATTTGAAAACATGTCGGGGGCTGCGCCCCCGAACCCCTGCTTTTAACGGAAGTTATACGTAAACTATAACAACAAAATAACACTTGTCTTTTACTCTAAATGACTTTCACTATTAATAGTAAAAGATAAAAAATGTCGGGGGCCGCGCCCCCGAACCCCTGCCTCCAATAGCATATAACAGGCCGCAAGATCAGCATTTATTTTATAATATAATATATAAGCCTATTCCCACTCAATGACACTTTTACATGCGCCCATGAAACAAGGCTATGGAAAACATTGAGGAAAATGAAGAAACTGTTTCATGCAATTACTTCATTATCCACAAAGTTTTCTAGCCAAAAAGTAAAAAATCAAAAATTTAATAAGTTTTAAACTGTTGTCTGCTATTCCTTTCAATTTTGACCAGTCTAAAATTTTGTTTTGGAAGTATGTAGATACATTACAGAGAATGGAGTGGACACTATTTTCTAAAGCTGCTAAAACTCTTGGTTTTCTAACCCTATATTTTACTTCCCTGTAAATTCTTCTTTTCCCACAATATTTGGTTACTTTTCTACTTGCACTCACTTTTACTTGTTCACGTGATTTTCTGTCAAATAAGACATCTAAAATTTTGAAAAACAGGAAAGGGTTAAGCTATTACGAAATTGGCCTGGGCCGAAAAACAAAGTGTCAAAAAAAAAAGAGGGAGACGAAAGAAATATGCATTGAAGCGAAAAGAAACTTTATACAATGAGTAAAAACGATCTTGCAGCATCTCCTAAACCGGATTAGGCTATGTGATTTAAAAATATTGTGAACGTGGAGCATGAAACCGAGAAAACTTGAAACAGCACTCCTATTACTAGGCCGTATCGGATAGAATTCATCAACCATGGAAAACGAAAATTTAGATGCTTCCTTGGCATGTTTAGAATGTTATTACATTAAATAAGAGCAAACATCTTACCAAATTTAGCGAAATATATCCAGTTCTCCGTTTTTCAAAATTTGTCAATAGAATGTGGCGGAACGCTAGCGTGACGTAATTTCGCCCCGCCTTTTTTGCATGCGCATTTTAAAGGTCAGAGTATTAATATAGATTAAATCGGATGTAACTATTACGCTCAATAATTAAAAAATATTCAATATGTTATCTTTACCAAATATCTCTTTTTGAGTTTGTTTCTACTTTTTAATCAAGGATCTATTTTAACCTGATAACACACCCGACAACTTTATCCCATCCGGTATAGGTAAACTTGCCGAAGTCACTTTCAAACTTCAATATCTCAAAAATACGATTTTTCCTAGATACTACACCTAGCTAGAGACCTAGATGGAGATCTGCTTTAGCGATCCGGGTCTATTTCAGGGGAAAACTTGCAGCAGATTTTGAGGTGCTCAAATCGCGGCTATATGCGGCAGATTAGCATGTTTTAGTCGTGTAGAACATTCGTTCGATTAACCGAACAAAAATTTGTTCAATTAATCTTCTCTCATTTCTCTATTAAATCAGATTAAAATTACAGCTACGAAATAGTTTGAATTGGTTCAAGTTTTTTTTTCTTATAATGTTTTTTCCCCCTCCAAAAAAGGTCCCACCTTGTAAAATATTGTGGCTAAATCATCCGTGGCCAAAACGTCCTAGCCAAAACGTCCGTGGCCAAAACGTCCGTCCACCAGTCATACGAAATGCGGCTGTTAACCCTTTCCCGTTTTTTTTTTTTTTAAATTTTAGACTGTTCAAAATTGAAAGTAGTTGCATACGACAATGAAAATTTTATACAATTCGAATACAACATCCTATGTGGTAGCAAAATATTGTGGGAAAAGGAGAAATAGCTTTTTATTTGGTTTTGCAAATAATCGAGGGAGGTTCCTTTCCGCCTAAATTTTCACTATTATTTTATAATTAAAAGACATATTCATGGCTTAAAACATGCTAAATTTGATGACTTAATCCATTACCAGACGGCAAAACTCAAAGATGGTGCAGACGACAATTCAAGCTTTTTTTTTTAAATGTTTCTTATTTTTCGGGATGAAAACATTGTGGACAATGTGTTACAAGCAATTTCTCCATTTCCCACACTGTTTATCTTGGGGGCGTCTAAAAGCGTCATTGAGTGGAAATGGGATAAGTCATTTAGGAAACTCTACATCACAGGTACGCCATAGGTGGAGCTAAAATTAACTGCCCAAAGAATTTACCTATCATTGGTCATTTTGGATATTGTAGGCGGTCGTAAGCGACATAACTGACCAATTAGCCACGTAAAATAGGCGGGACAAAGAAGCAATAAAATAATGTCATTCGACAGGTCTGTAACTACAGGGCACACTTTATCTGAATGTGTTGATATTCTATTCTTATATTTCAGTTTTCTGTTTTCCTTTCTCCTTCCTTCCAAATAATATAACCTTTCTTTTAATATTTACCTTCTTATGTACCAATACAAAATACACAATCCCATCGATCATACTTCTGCTCTGTGACTACTCAGAAGGCTTAACAACTACAATGTTTTATCTTCTTTTGCACAAAGATATGATGAGAAATGATGGTCTTTGTTTCTTAGTCTATAATTGATCAATCGATTTTTGAATTATCATAACCGTTTTATTTTGAAAATATCATGCGAAAACTTCTGATAGTATATCCCGTACCACTTTTAAGACTTTCCTGTACAAACCCGATATTTAACGTCACTGTGATTTGATACTTTAGAAACATTGTGGAAAAAGAAGAAATTGATATTCTATGGAATCGCTGTCGATTGAACTCCGAAAAAGACATTAAATAGAATATTAACGAAGCAAAGTACTACATATAATTTGTTTAACCCACGCAAAATTGGCGCCCCTCAAATTAGGAGGGTTTGACTACATTGTAGCAAATTAAGAAATTATTCGTAACTTGCAAATTCCCAAAATATTTACGTCTACTAAGTTTGAAATAATCTACAATTTCGTCGCCTGTTAATTGGTTTACATAAAGAAACTTGCTCTGCGAAATAAGGTGAATTTGTTATCTATTGATGTGGTAATGCAAATTAAACATTCTTCTTCTCAGAAGAAATATCTATGAAATTGAAGAAAGACACATGCAATCATGCTACATACATGCAAACATCAGTAATAACAAAATACAAACGTACATATTAACATACACATATACGTATGACATACATACATATAATATGCATATAAACATAGATGTATGTACATCCATTTGCATTCATACATGCACAAGCATACATACATACATACATATGAACATACATGTATACGCAGATGCATGGATCAACTATGCCATACGAAAAGTGTATGTATATGAGATTACAAGAGAACGTTTGCGAGATTGAGTCGATGAAATAGTAAGAGTACGATGCTGAAGACACTAGATTAAGATGGTGAGAACAAGAATTCTCATTGTCAGTTTTCACCTTTAAGCAATTTACGGCTGGATGCATATCACAGGACTTCTGAACGCAGGTTTTTTGTTGTTAATATGACACGGATAATCATTTGGCATATTTTGGACGTAACTTTATCTCGAAGCCAAAGGCACCTGAAGGTTCGAGACAGCCATTCAATGAATAGATAGATCAATATAAAGCGTGGATTTATACCGGTATAGTGAAAAAGCTCTGATATTGGCCAAATTGAATACATTACTCTAAGCAACGCCGAAACATCTGTCATGGAGGCGTGCGCTTCAAACTTGTATCAAAACGAGACAAACACAGAATCTTTGAAACACATTCAATTGTATGTTGTGAAGTAAGCATATTAAAATCTTTAAAGATAGAAAATCAGAAAGAAATTGATCAAGCAATATATTAGATCTGATGTTTATTCTAAGCATCGCCTAAATTTCTGTCATGGAGGTCAGGCTCTAATATTTTGGATCCGTCTAAGTAAACCTAAACTTTGTCTAGGAGGTCAAATCAATTTATCTGAATGTACTGATATTCTATTCTTATATTTCAGATTTCTGTTTTCCTTTCACCTTCCTTCTAAATAATATAAACTTTCTTTTGATATTAACCGCTTTATCTTCTTTTGCACAAAGATATGATGCGAAATGATGGTCTTTGATTCCTAGTCTATGATTGATCGATCGAGTTTTGACTGTCACGCAGGCGGAGTCTGCATATAAACTTTTATCAAAACGAGACAAGCACAAAAAAACCCTTGTTTGATTGTTGCGAATTAATCAAATTAAAGTCTTTAAAGATAGAAAATCAGAAAGATATTGGTCATCTAATAAATTAGATCCGAAATTTACTATAGGCACCGCCTAAATTTCTGTCATGGAGCTCTGGCCTGTGGAAAAATCAGACAAGTAGAAAAACCTTCAATGTAACTTCTTCTGTAATGCGAATCGGGCATGATATTAGGTGAAAAGAATAAGAAAATTACAAATAAATTTGGATCATTCTAAGCAAGACCTAAACGTTTTCTAGGAGGTCGGGTCCTAGCTTGAACCCTCATTATTGAAATTCCCGAAAAAGTATTTTTTTTAACTTCATTTTTTAAGAATATGAAATTATGAGAAAACCATTAATATGGTCAATGTACGTAAACCTTCTTTAATATTGACTTTAATCCATGTCCAATTTTGATCATGTCGGCCTCATATGCACCATTACTAAACTCAGAGAACAAATAATAAAAAAGCCTATATTTATCGCGTTCATAATGTTCACAAAATGTTGGATGAAATGACGGAAGATAATCATAAACATTTTGATCGTTCAGCCTATACAGTGCAAAATTATCTGACATGAAGGCCAAGACCGTTATTGAATTTTACGGAAAAATGAGCAACACCCAGGTATCGATAATTGTTCATTTTCAATCGAATATCGGATTTAAAATCCACGAATCCATGAATTTATGTTATGATCTTTCAATGGTCAATAAACAGTAGTACTATCCGACAGTTACCGTCATAAGTGTCTAATATCTGTCATGTCTGCTAACTATGTGCATGCGCTCGTTCAAAACAGCACAAACTTAAAATCTTTATTGCATTTTACCTAATATAAATTAGATAGATGTTGAAAAAAGAAACATCAACTTCAAGAGGTCAATCAATGTGTTATCTTTAAAGCTACTCTAAGCAGCGCCTAAACTTCTGTCACGGAGGTAAGGACTACGAATAAAACGAGAAAAATAAAGAATTCTTTATGTATCCTCCTTTTTTATAATGCGACGTACATTTGTTATTCAGTAAAATATAGAGTAAAAGTAAGCAAAAGGCCTGTTCAACATATGTATGCTTGCTTTTAAAATTACTCTAAGCAACGCCTAAACTTCTGTCACGGAGGCATCAATGGGTGTCATGGGATCCATCCCCGGCGGTGGCACATATCCTTTCCGACATTTGTCTCTCACCAAACGTCCGTGTGTCTTTGGCAATCGTCCATCCCTCGTCGGCTCTGTTGTTGTTATGATGGCTGACAGAATGTATCAAGAAGCGATCTGATTCCGTGTTTGAATTAGTTTTACCCCTATCTGGATTGATCCCTAGTTTTTTTGCCCATTCGATTTTATAATTGAAAAAACATTTTCAGAAAAAGAAGAAATTGCTTGTAGCAAACAATACTCCTTTTTCTACAATATCTCCTACTCTACTAAGGGGTTATTATTCATGTATTAAATTCACTTAAAACCTTTGAATTTGGACAGTTCTTAAGTTTTGCAAAACAGGAAATGGATAATGCATGTTTATATCGTAGTTTTGCTAAACTTCTGTCATGGAGGCGTGCGCTTCAAACTTGTATCCAAACGAGACAAACACAGACTTTTTGAAACACATTCAGTTGTATGTTGTGAAGTAAGCATATCAAAATCTTTAAAGATAGAAAACCAGGAAGAAATTGGTCATCTAATAAATTAGATCCGACATTTACTATAGGCACCGCCTGAATTTCTGTCATTGAGCTCTGGCCTGTGGAAAAATCAGACAAGTAGAAAAACTTTCAACGAAACTTCTTCTTTAATGCGAATCGGGCATGATATTAGATGAAAAGAATAAGAATTAATAATAAATAAATTTGGATCATTCTAAGCAAGACCTAATCGTTTTTAGGAGGCCGGGTCCTAGCTTGAACCCCCATTATTGAAATTCCCGAAAAAGTATTTTTTAACTTAATTTTTTAAGACTTTGAAATTATGAGAAAGAACATTAATATGGTCATTGTACATAAACCTTCTTTGATATTGACTTTAATCAATGTCCAATTTTCACCATGTCGGCCTCATAAGCACCATTACTAAACTTAGATAACAAATGATAAAAAGCCTTTATATATCGCGTTCATAATGTTCACAAAATGTTGGATGAAATGACGGAAGATAATCATAAACATTTTGATCGTTCAGCCTACACAGTATAAAAATTATCTGACATGAAGGCCAAGACCGTTATTGAATTTTACGGAAAAATGAGCAACACCCAGCTATCGATAATTGTTCATTTTTAATTGAATATCGGATTTAAAATCCACGAATCCATAAATTTATCTTATGATCTTTCAATGGTCAATAAAAAATAGTCCTCTCCGACAGTTACCGTTATAAGTGTCTAATATCTGTCATGTCAGCGTACTATGTGCTTGTACTCGTTCAAAACAGCACAAACCTATAATCTTTATTGCATTTTACTTAATATATTCGAAAGATGTTGAAAAAAGAAACATCAACTTCAAGAGGTCAATCAATATGTGTTATCTTTAAAGCTACCCTAAGCAGCGCCTAAACTTCTGTCACGGAGGTAAGGACTACGAATAAAACGATAAAAATAAAGAATTCTTTATGTATACTCCTTTTTTATAATGCGACGTACATTTGTTATCCAGTAAAATATAAAAAAAATGAAAGCAAAAGGCCTGGTCAACAAATGAATGCTTGCTTTTAAAATTACTCTAAGCAACGCCTAAACTTCTGTCACGGAGGCATCATGGGGTGTCCTTGGATCCACCCCTTGCGGGGGCACATATCCTTTCCGACATTTGTCTCTCACAAATCGGCCGTGTGTCTTTGGCAATCGTCCATCCCTCGTCGGCTCTGTTGTTGTTATAATGGCCGACAGAATGTATCAAGAAGCGATCTGATTCCGTGTTTGAATTAGTTTTACCCCTATCTGGATTAATCACTTTTTTTCGCCCCTTTGATTTTATAATAGAAGAAACATTTTCAGAAAAAAAAAAAAGAAATTGCTTGTAGCAAGCAATACTCCTTTTTCCTCAATATCTCCTACTCTACTAAGGGGTTATTATTCATGTATTAAATTCACTTAAAACCTTTGAATTTGGACAGTTCTTAAGTTTTGCAAAACAGGAAATGGATAATGCATGTTTATATCGTAGTTTTGCTAAACTTCTGTCATGGAGGCGTGCGCTTCAAACTTGTATCCAAACGAGACAAACACAGACTCTTTGAAACACATTCAGTTGTATTTTGTGAAGTGAGCATATCAAAATCTTTAAAGACAGACAATCAAAAAGAAAATGACCAAGCAATATATTAGATCTGACGTTTACTCTAAGCATCGCCTAAATTTCTGTCATGGAGGTCAGGCTTTTATATTTTGGATCCGTCTAAGTAAACCTACACTTGGTCTAGGAAGTCAAATCACTTTATCTGAATGTACTGATATTCTATTCTTATATTTCAGATTTCTGTTTTCCTTTCTCCTTCCTTCCAAATAATATAACCTTTCTTTTAATATTTTCCGTTTTATATACCAATAGAAAATACACAATCCCATCGATCATACTTCTGCTCTGTGACTACTCAGAAGGCTTAACAACTACAAAGTTTTATCTTCTATTGCACAAAGTATGATGCGAAATGATGGTCTTTGTTTCTTTGTCTCTAATTGATCGATCGATTTTTGACTGTCACGCAGGCGGGGTCAGCATATAAACTTTTATCAAAACGAGACAAGCAAATAACTAACAAAACAACAACAACAACAACAAAAAAAAAAAAAAAAAAAAAAAAAAAATAAAACACAAAAAAACACACCCTTGCTTGTATGTTGAGAAGTAAGCATTTTAACGTCTTTAAAGATAGAAAATCAGAAAGAAATTGGTCATCTAATAAATTAGATCCGACATTTACTCTAGGCACCGCCTAAATTTCTGTCATGGAGCTCTGGCCTGTGGAAAAATCAGACAAGTAGAAAAACCTTCAATGTAACTTCTTCTGTAATGCGAATCGGGC
Source organism: Fragum fragum (assembly GCA_946902895.1). NCBI lineage: Eukaryota > Metazoa > Mollusca > Bivalvia > Cardiida > Cardiidae > Fragum > Fragum fragum. The sequence goes on from OX336380.1 coordinate 39,049,761, forward strand.
ATGATATTAGGTGAAAAGAATAAGAAAATAATAAATAAATTTGGATCAGTCTAAGCAAGACCTAAACGTTTTCTAGGAGGTCGGGTCCTAGCTTCAACCCTGATTATCAAATTTCCCGTAAAAGTATTTTTTTAAATTCATTTTTTAAGACTATGAAATTATGAGAAAAAACATTAATATGGTCAATGTACGTAAACCTTCTTTGACATTGACTTTAATCCATGTACAATTTTCACCATGTCGGCCTCATATGCAAAATTACTTAACTTAGAGAACAAATGATATAAAAGCCTTTATCTATCGCGTTCATAATGTTCACATAATGTTGGATGAAGTGACGGAAGATAATCATAAACATTTTGATCGTTCAGCCTACACAGTGCAAAATTATCTGACATGAAAGCCAAGACCGTTATTGAATTTTACGGAAAAATGAGCAACACCCAGCTATCGATAAATGTTCATTTTTAATTGAATATCGGAATTAAAATCCACAAATCCATGAATTTATGTAATGATCTTTCAATGGTCAATAAACAATAGTCCTCTCCGACAGTTACCGTTATAAGTGTCTAATATCTGTCATGTCAGCTTACTATGTGCATGCACTCGTTCAAAACAACACAAACTTATAAACTTAATTGCATTTTACTTAATATTTTCGATGGATGTTGAAAAAGGAAACATCAACTTCAAGAGGTCAATCAGTATGTGTTATCTTTAAAGCTACCCTAAGCAGCGCCTAAACTTCTGTCACGGAGGTAAGGACTACGAATAAAACGAGAAAAATAAAGAATTCTTTATGTATACTCCTTTTTTATAATGCGACGTACATTTGTTATCCAGTAAAATATAAAAAAAATGAAAGCAAAAGGCCTGGTCAACAAATGAATGCTTGCTTTAAAAATTACTCTAAGCAACGCCTAAACTTCTGTCACAGAGGCATCATGGGGTGTCATGGGATCCAACCCTGGCGAAGGCACATATCCTTTCCGACATTTGTCTCTCACAAATCGTCCGTGTGTCTTTGGCAATCGTCCATCCCTCGTCGGCTCTGTTGTTGTTATAATGGCCGACAGAATGTATCAAGAAGCGATCTGATTCCGTGTTTGAATTAGTTTTACCCCTATCTGGATTAATCACTTTTTTTGACCCCTTTGATTTTATAATAGAAAAAACATTTTCAGAAAAAAAAAAGAAATTGCTTGTAGCAAGCAATACTCCTTTTTCCTCAATATCTCCTACTCTACTAAGGGGTTATTATTCATGTATTAAATTCACTTAAAACCTTTGAATTTGGACAGTTCTTAAGTTTTGCAAAACAGGAAATGGATAATGCATGTTTATATCGTATTTTGCTAAACTTCTGTCATGGAGGCGTGCGCTTCAAACTTGTATCAAAACGAGACAAACACAGAATCTTTGAAACACATTCAGTTGTATTTTGTGAAGTGAGCATATCAAAATCTTTAAAGACAGACAATAAAAAAGAAAATGACCAAGCAATATATTAGATCTGACGTTTACTCTAAGCATCGCCTAAATTTCTGTCATGGAGGTCAGGCTTTTATATTTTGGATCCGTCTAAGTAAACCTACACTTGGTCTAGGAAGTCAAATCACTTTATCTGAATGTACTGGTATTCTATTCTTATATTTCAGATTTCTGTTTTCCTTTCTCCTTCCTTCCAAATAATATAACCTTTCTTTTAATATTTTCCGTTTTATATACCAATAGAAAATACACAATCCCATCGATCATACTTCTGCTCTGTGACTACTCAGAAGGCTTAACAACTACAAAGTTTTATCTTCTATTGCACAAAGTATGATGCGAAATGATGGTCTTTGACTGTCACGCAGGCGGGGTCAGCATATAAACTTTTATCAAAACGAGACAAGCAAATAACTAACAAAACAACAACAACAACAACAAAAGAAAAAAAAAAAAAAAAAAAAAAAAACACACAAAAAAACACACCCTTGCTTGTATGTTGAGAAGTAAGCATTTTAACGTCTTTAAAGATAGAAAATCAGAAAGAAATTGGTCATCTAATAAATTAGATCCGACATTTACTCTAGGCACCGCCTAAATTTCTGTCATGGAGCTCTGGCCTGTGGAAAAATCAGACAAGTAGAAAAACCTTCAATGTAACTTCTTCTGTAATGCGAATCGGGCATGATATTAGGTGAAAAGAATAAGAAAATAATAAATAAATTTGGATCAGTCTAAGCAAGACCTAAACGTTTTCTAGGAGGTCGGGTCCTAGCTTCAACCCTGATTATCAAATTTCCCGTAAAAGTATTTTTTTGAATTCATTTTTTAAGACTATGAAATTATGAGAAAAAACATTAATATGGTCAATGTACGTAAACCTTCTTTGACATTGACTTTAATCCATGTACAATTTTCACCATGTCGGCCTCATATGCACACTTACTTAACTTAGAGAACAAATGATATAAAAGCCTTTATCTATCGCGTTCATAATGTTCACATAATGTTGGATGAAGTGACGGAAGATAATCATAAACATTTTGATCGTTCAGCCTACACAGTGCAAAATTATCTGACATGAAAGCCAAGACCGTTATTGAATTTTACGGAAAAATGAGCAACACCCAGCTATCGATAAATGTTCATTTTTAATTGAATATCGGAATTAAAATCCACAAATCCATGAATTTATGTAATGATCTTTCAATGGTCAATAAACAATAGTCCTCTCCGACAGTTACCGTTATAAGTGTCTAATATCTGTCATGTCAGCTTACTATGTGCATGCACTCGTTCAAAACAACACAAACTTATAAACTTAATTGCATTTTACTTAATATTTTCGATGGATGTTGAAAAAGGAAACATCAACTTCAAGAGGTCAATCAATATGTGTTATCTTTAAAGCTACCCTAAGCAGCGCCTAAACTTCTGTCACGGAGGTAAGGACTACGAATAAAACGATAAAAATAAAGAATTCTTTATGTATACTCCTTTTTTATAATGCGACGTACATTTGTTATCCAGTAAAATATAAAAAAAATGAAAGCAAAAGGCCTGGTCAACAAATGAATGCTTGCTTTAAAAATTACTCTAAGCAACGCCTAAACTTCTGTCACAGAGGCATCATGGGGTGTCATGGGATCCAACCCTGGCGAAGGCACATATCCTTTCCGACATTTGTCTCTCACAAATCGTCCGTGTGTCTTTGGCAATCGTCCATCCCTCGTCGGCTCTGTTGTTGTTATAATGGCCGACAGAATGTATCAAGAAGCGATCTGATTCCGTGTTTGAATTAGTTTTACCCCTATCTGGATTAATCACTTTTTTTGACCCCTTTGATTTTATAATAGAAAAAACATTTTCAGAAAAAAAAAAGAAATTGCTTGTAGCAAGCAATACTCCTTTTTCCTCAATATCTCCTACTCTACTAAGGGGTTATTATTCATGTATTAAATTCACTTAAAACCTTTGAATTTGGACAGTTCTTAAGTTTTGCAAAACAGGAAATGGATAATGCATGTTTATATCGTATTTTGCTAAACTTCTGTCATGGAGGCGTGCGCTTCAAACTTGTATCAAAACGAGACAAACACAGAATCTTTGAAACACATTCAGTTGTATTTTGTGAAGTGAGCATATCAAAATCTTTAAAGACAGACAATCATAAAGAAAATGACCGAGAAATGTATTAGATCTGACGTTTGCTCTAAGCATCGCCTAAATTTCTGTCATGGAGGTCAGGCTTTTATATTTTGGATCCGTCTAAGTAAACCTACACTTGGTCTAGGAAGTCAAATCACTTTATCTGAATGTACTGGTATTCTATTCTTATATTTCAGATTTCTGTTTTCCTTTCTCCTTCCTTCCAAATAATATAACCTTTCTTTTAATATTTTCCGTTTTATATACCAATAGAAAATACACAATCCCATCGATCATACTTCTGCTCTGTGACTACTCAGAAGGCTAAACAACTACAAAGTTTTATCTTCTTTTGCACAAAGATATGATGCGAAATGATGGTCTTTGTTTCTTTGTCTCTAATTGATCGATCGATTTTTGACTGTCACGCAGGCGGGGTCAGCATATAAACTTTTATCAAAACGAGACAAGCAAATAACTAACAAAACAACAACAACAACAACAAAAGAAAAACAAAACAAAAAAACACCCTTGGTTGTATGTTGAGAGGTAAGCATATTAAAGTCTTTAAAGATAGAAAATCAGAAAGAAATTGGTCATCTAATAAATTAGATCCGACATTTACTCTAGGCACCGCCTAAATTTCTGTCATGGAGCTCTGGCCTGTGGAAAAATCAGACAAGTAGAAAAACCTTCAATGTAACTTCTTCTGTAACGCGATTATAGCATGATATTAGGTGAAAAGAATAAGAAAATAATAAATAAATTTGGATCGGTCTAAGCAAGACCTAAACGTTTTCTAGGAGGTCGGATCCTAGCTTGAACCGTCATTTTTGAAAATCCCGAAAAAGTATTTTTTTAACTTCATTTTTAAAGACTATGAAAAATGAGAAAAAACATTAATATGGTCAATGTACGTAAACCTTCTTTGACATTGACTTTAATCCATGTCCAATTTTCACCATGTCGGTCTTATATGCACCATTACTTAACTCAGAAAACAAATGATATAAAAGCCTTTATCTATCGCGTTCATAATGTTCACATAATGTTGGATGAAGTGACGGAAGATAATCATAAACACTTTGATCGTTCAGCCTATACAGTGCAAAATTATCTGACATGAAGGCCAAGACCGTTATTGAATTTTACGGAAAAATGAGCAACACCCAGCTATCGATAATTGTTCATTTTTACTTGAATATCGGAATTAAAATCCACGAATCCATTAATTTATGTAATGATCTTTCAATGGTCAATAAACAATAGTCCTCTCCGACAGTTACCGTTATAAGTGTCTAATATCTGTCATGTCAGCTTACTATGTGCTTGTACTTGTTCAAAACGTTATAAGTTTGTGTTGTTTTGAACAAGTACAAGCACAAAGTAAGCTGACAGGGCAGATATTAGACACTTATAAGAGTAACTGTCAGGGGACTATTGTTTAGTGACCATTGAAAAGATCCTTACATAAATTCATTGCCATATTCCATTAAAAATAACAAAATATCGATAGCTTGGTGTTGCGCTGAATAGACTGAACAAACAAATGTTTATGCCTATCTTCCGTCATTTCAACAAATATTATGTTTATGTCTCATAAACTCGATATATAAAGGCTTTTTAGCTCACCTGAGCACGAAGTGCTCTAGTGAGCTATTGTGATCACCTTTCGTCAGTCGTCCGTTCGTCAACAATTTCTTTAAACAACATCTCCTCCCAAACTACTGGTCCAATTTGAACCAAATTTGGCAGAAATGTTCCTTAGGTGGTCCCCTTTACAAATTGCTAAAAAATGAAATCCGTTAAAAACTCTGCATGCCATGGCAACAAAACTGAAGACTTAAATAATCTTTAAAAATCTTCTCCTGACGCAGAAGGTGTAGATCCTTGATATTTTGCATGAAGCATCTGTACATTGACCTCTTTCAAAGTAGCTAAAATCATGATCTTTGGGTCCAAAGGGGCGGAGCCCCAGGGGGGTGGAGTTTATACAGAAATAAAGAACGATTTTAAATGACATCTCCTCCTAAACAACTTAGCCAATTTGAACCAATTTTGGCAGAAATGTACCGTAGGTGGTCCCCTTTAAAAATTGCTAAAAAAATGAAATCCGTTTAAAATTCTGGTTGCCATGGCAACAAAAGTGAAATTTTAAAATAATCTTTTAAAATCTTCTCCTCATGACCCAGAAGGTGTAGAGCCTGGATATTTTGCATGAAACATCAGTATATTGACCTCTTTCAAAATAGTTTAAATCATGATCCTCGTGTCGCTAGGGGGGAGCCCTGGGAGGGGGGTTATAGGCATGAAGTGCAGTTCACATACTTCTTTCTTATTTCTGAAATTATATCCCAAGGATCCATGGGAAGAAAAAAGTTAATTCCTTCTTTCAAATTTGCCAAAAAGCCTTGAGTTTGTTATTTAGACTTTTGGAACCCAGGTACATAGTCTATATATGTAAGTATGGCCCACTTGTATCATAATCCTAACCGTAACATGAAATTAGACTGTTGAAAGAAAAAGTGCCTTCATCTCAGGTGAACGGCCCTCTTGCTTATCATTTGTTTCCAAAATTAAGTAATAATGCATATTAGGCCGACATGATCGAAATTGCAGTCGCATCAAAGAAGTAGTCACATTGAAAGTTTTCATTGGGCCTGAGCTCCATGACAGAAATTTAGGCTTCGCCTAGAGTATAAGTCAGATCTAATTGATTAGATGCCCAATTTCTTTCTGATCTTTTTTCAATTTCAAGTGATTGCGTTTATGAAAACCAGAGATATCACAAAAAGTTTACGACGACGACGATGACGACGACGGCACCATTGCTATAGCAATACCTTGGGTTTTCTAAAAAAAAAAGCTGAGCTAAAAATGGACAAATCTTTTGTGTTATATGCCAGTTACTCTAAGCACCGGCTAGACTTCAAGTGTGTGAAGTTGGCAGGACATTAGGATTTAAACATCAACTGAATGCTTACTGGAAAATTAGACATTCAAATATGGTGTCTAACTGCCGAATAAGTCATTAGACACTCGATTGGACATTCGACCAAGCCCGTTTTTGAATGTCTAACTGCCCCAAAAGACATTAGACATTCGATTAGACATTCGACCAAGCTCATTTTTGAATGTCTAACTGCCAAATTAGACATTAGACATTCGATAAGACATTCGACCAAGCCCGTTTTGTAATGTCTTACTGCCAAATTATACATTAGACATTCGATGAGACATTCGACAAAGCCCAATTTTTATGTCTAACTACCCAATTAGACATAAGACATTCGATGAGACATTCGACCAAACCCATTTTTGAATGTCTTACATAAACCCGTTTTTGAATGTCTAACTGCCAAAATAGACATTAGACATTCCATTAGACATTCCATTAGACATTCAACCAAGCCCGTATTTGAATGTCTAACTGACCATTAGACATTAGACATTCGATTTGACATTCAACCAAGCCCTTTTTTGAATGTCTAACTGACCAATTAGATATGAAACATTCGAGTAGACATTCGACGAAACCCATTTTGAATGTCTAACTGCCCAATTAGACATTAGTCATTCGAGTAGACATTTGATCAAGCCCGGTTTTGAATGTCTAACTGCCAAATTAGACATTAGAAATTCGTTAAGACATTCGACCAAAACCGTTTTTGAATGGCTAACTGCTCAATTAAACACATGTCATTTGATTACACATTAGACCAGACCCGTTTTTGAATGTCTAACTGCCAAAATAGACATTAGACATTCCATTAGACATTCAACCAAGCCCGTATTTGAATGTCTAACTGACCATTAGACATTAGACATTCGATTTGACATTCAACCAAGCCCTTTTTTGAATGTCTAACTGACCAATTAGATATGAAACATTCGAGTAGACATTCGACGAAACCAATTTTGAATGTCTTACTGCCCAATTAGACATTAGTCATTCGAGTAGACATTTGATCAAGCCCGGTTTTGAATGTCTAACTGCCAAATTAGACATTAGAAATTCGTTTAGACATTCGACCAAAACTGTTTTTGAATGGCTAACTGCTCAATTAGACACATGTCATTTGATTACACATTAGACCAGACCCGTTTTTGAATGTCTAACCGCCCTAATTGGGCAGATAGAAATTAGACATTCGATCAGACATTTGATCAAACCTATTTCTCTGCAGCAAGCGGAGCAGGGGCCAGATGCTCGTTTCCGAAGAAGTTCCTGGGGACCAGTGTCTCATTCCCGTGACAAGTGTCTAATGCCGTGACCAGGCTTCTAGTGCGCCCGTGACACTCGACACCGAGGCGCAGTCAGAACTGCTTACTGGACAGGGGCCTGGGCTGCCTGCCACACCAGGCCCGGAGCGGTCTTCCCTGAAGTGGGCAGATCTCGGGCGGGCCGCTACTGCTCAGGGTAATTCAACTGTTAAAGGGTTCTCATTCCCGTGACATGGCCAAAACCGCACCAGCGGAGCTCAACACTGAGGCTTGTCAGCACTGTCCTTTCCGAGGTAGTTCTACGGGACCAGTGTCTCATGACAAGTGTCTTATTCAAATGACAAGGTTTCTAACGCGCCCATGGCACTCGAAGGCCAGGCACGGCTAGCACTGCTAACTGGGCCGGAGCTTGGGCTGAAGTGGGCGGAGCTGTTATGGGCCGCTAATGTCTAAGGTAAATCAACCGGAAAAGTGTCTCATTCCCGTGACACGGCCCCTACTGCGCAAGCTGAGCTAGACACCGAGGCGTGGCCAGCACAGTCTCCAGGGACGGTTTCCGGGCCACCGGCCATACAAAGCCCCGAGCAGCATTTTCTGCAGCGAACAGAGCAGGGGCCTGCCATTCGTTTCCGATATTGATCAAAGGGACCAGTGTCTCATTAACGCGACAAGTGTCTCATTCCAAAGACACGGCTTCTAGTGCGCCCCTGGCACTCGACGGCATCGCTGCATGCACTGCTTACTGGGCCGGGGCCCTTACTGCCTGCTGCACCAGGCCTCCAGCGGTCCTCCCTTGAACGGGCAGAGCTGGGGCGGGCCGCTTCTGCCCAGGGTACATCAATTTGGAAAAGTGTCTCATTCCCGTGACACAGCATCTATCTGGCCAACGGAGCTCGACACTGAGGGGCAGACTGTTGACTTGGCCAAGTCACCGGCTACCTGGCGCATCAGGCCCCGAGTGGTCTCCTCTGCAGCGAGCTGAGCTGGCGTCTGCCGCAAGTGCCCGGGGCAAATGCACGGGAGAAGTGTCTCATTCCCTTGACAAATGTTTCATTCCCGTGACTCGGCCCCTATCTCGTCCATGGCACTCGATACCGAAGCTCGACCAGCACTCATAACTGGACCAGGGCCAGGTCTGCCTGCAGTACCAGGCCCACAGCGGTCTTCCTCGTATTCGGCGGGGCTTGGGCAGGCGATTTCTGCTCGGGGTAAATCCACGGGACCAGTGTCTCATTCCTGTGAAAAGTGTCTTATTCCCTTCAAATGTTGCAAGCGCGCCCCTGGCACTCGACAGCGAAGCGCGGCCAGCACTGCTTACTGGGTCGGAGCCTGGGCTGCCTGCCGCACCAGGCCTTGAGCGGTCTTCCCTGAAGTGGCGGAGCTGTTGATGGCCGCTACTGCCTAGAGGAAATCAACCGGAAAAGTGTCTCGTTCCCGTGACACGGCCTCTACTGCGAAAGTTGAGCTCGACACCGAGGCGTGGCCAGCACAGTCTACTGGGACAGTACCAGCTCCCGAGTGGTCTCCTCTGCAGCAAGTGGAGTTGGTGTCTGCCACTATTGCATGGAGTAAATCCACTTGTAAAGTATCTCATACCCGTGACACGGCAATGAAAGTGAGGCGAGGACAGCACTGCTTACTGCGCCGGGGCCCGTCCTGCCTGCCACACCAGGCCCAGAGCGTTCTTCCCCGAAACAGGCGGAGCAAGGGCGGGTCGCTACTGCCCTGGGTTAATCCTCTGGAAATGCATCCCATTCCCGTAACACGGCCCCTACCACGCACATTGAGTTCGTCTGCGAGTTCGTCTGCGGGGCGCAGCCAGCACTGTTTCCTGGGCTGGGGTCCAGTCGCCTGACTCCTCAGGCACCAAGTGGTCGTCTCTGCAGCGAGCGTAAACGGCGTCTGCTGCTAGTGCCCCGGCAAATCAACGGGAGAGTGTCTCTTTCGAGTTACAAATGTCTCGTTCTCGTGCAAGGCCCCTATCTCCCCTGTTGAACTCGACAGCAAGGCCAGGCTTCCGATATCTACTGGGCCGGTGTCCCGTCACCCGTCGCGCAAGGCCCTGAGTGGTCTCCTCTGCAGCGAGCTGAGCTGGCGTCTGCCGCTAGTGCCAGGGCAAATGGACGGGAGAAGACACTCATTACCGTGACAGGTGTCTCATTCCTGTTGTACGGCCCCTATCTCGCCCATGGCTCTTGATACCGAAACGCGACCAGCACTCATACTTGGAAAAGGGCCCTGTCTGCCAGCAGCACCAGGCCCAGAGCGGTTTTCCCAAAGTCGGCGGGGCTGGGGCTGGCAACTACTGCTCGGGATAAATCAAAGGGACCAGTGTCTCATTCCTGTGACAAGTGTCTTATTCCCTTGACAAGGTTTCAAATGAGCCCCTGGCACTCGACGGCGAAGCGCGGCCAACACTGCTTACTGGGCCGGAGCCTGAGCTGCCTGCCGAACCTGGCCTGGAGCAGTCTTCCCTGAGGTGGCGGAGCTGTTTCGGGCTGCTACTGCCTAGAGTAAATCCTTCGGAAAAGTGTCTCATTCCCGTGACACGGCCCCTACCGCGCAAGCTGAGTTCGACACCGAGGCGTGGCCAGCACTGTCTCCAGAGACGGTTTCCGGGCCACCGGCCATAGAAAGCCCTGAGCGGCATTTTCTGCAGCAAGCGGAGCAGGGCCTGTCACTCGTTTCCGAGGTTGATCCAAGGGACCTGTGTCTCATTTGTGTGACAAGTGTCTCTTTCCCAAGACACAGCTTCTATCACGCCCCTGGCGCTTGACGGCGAGGCCTGGCGCGCACTGCTTACTGCCTGCTGCACCAGGACCGCAGCAGTTGTCCCTGAAGCGGGCAGAGCTTGGTGGGCCCCTTCTGCCAGGGTATATCAACTTGAAAAAGTGTCTCATTCCCGTGACAATGCACCTATCTGGCCAACGGAGCTCGACACCAAGGGGCAGACTGTTGACTGGCCCGTGTTCCCGGCTTCCTGCCGCACCAGGCCCCGAGCGGTCTTCTCTGCAGCAAGTGGAGTCGGTGTCATCCTCTATTGCCAAGAGAAAATCCACTGGAAAAGTGTCTCATTCCCGTGACACGGCCGTGACAGTGAGGCGAGGACAACTCTGCTTACTGCGCTGGGAACCGTCCTGCCTGCCGCACCAGACCCAGAGAGTTCTTTCCCAAGCATGCTGAGCCGAGGCGGGTCCACTGAAAAATATCTCATTCTTGTGACATCGCTCCTATCGCGCACATTGAGTTCGTCTGCTAGGCGTGGCGCCCAGCACTGTTTACTGGGCCGGGGTCCCGTCGCCTGTTGCTCCAGGCCCTGAGCAGTTTCCTCTGCAGTGAGCGGAGCTGGCTTCTGCCGCTCGTGCCAGGGCAAATGCACGGGAGAAGCGTCTCATTCTTGTGACAAGTGTCTCATTCCCGTGACAAGGCCCCTATCTCGCCCGAGGCACTCGATACTGAAGCGCAACCAGCACTGCTAACTAGACCAGGGCCCGGTTCGCCTGCAGCACCAGGCCCAGAGCGGTCAACCCCCAATTCGGCGGGGCTTGGGCTGGCCGCTACTTCTCCTTGTAATTCCACGGGACTGGTATCTTATTCCTGTGACAAGTGTCTTATTCCCTTTACAAGGTTTTTATCGCGCCCCTGGCACTCGACAGCTACTGCACCAGACCCAGAGCGGTCTTTCCTGAAGTGGGTAGAGCAGTTGCAGGCCGCTACTGCATAGAGTAAATCCACCAGAAAAGTGTCTCATTCCGGTGATAAGACCCCTACCGCACAAGCGGAGCTCGACACCGAGGCATGGCCAGCACAGTCTACTGGGACAGTTACCGGGCCACCGGCCATACAAAGCCCCGAGCGGCATTTTCTGCAGCAAGCAGAGCAGGGGCCTGCCACTCGTTTCCGAGGTTGATCCAAGACCCGTCCTGCCCTCTGCACCAGGCCCAAAGCGTTTTTCTCCAAAGCAGGCGGAGCCGGGCGGGTTGGTACTGTCCTTGGTTAATCCACTGGAAAAGCATCTCATTCCCGTGACACGGCTCCTACTGCGCACATTGAGTTCGTCTGCGAGCTGTTTACTGGGCCTGGGTCCCGTCATCTGTGGCGCCAGGCCCTGAGCGGTCTCCCCTGCTGCGAGCCGAGCCCGGGGTAAATGCACGGGAGAAGTGTCTTATTCTTGTGACAAGTGTCTCATTCCCATGACATGGCCCCTATTTCGCCCATGGCACTTGATACCGAAGCGCGACAAGCCATCATAACTGGACCAGGGCCCTGTTTTCATGCAGCACCAGGCCCAGAGCAGTCTTCCCTGAAGTCGGCGGGGCTCGGACAGAACGCTACTGCTCGGGGTAAATCCACAGGACCAGTGTCTTATCCTTTGACAAGTGTCTTATTCCCTTGTTAGGTTTCTAGCGCGCCCCTGGCACTCGACATCGAGGAGCAGCCAGCACTGCTTACTGGGCAGGAGCCCGGGCTGCCTGCCGCACCAGGCCGAGAGCGGTCTTCCTTGTAGTTGGCGGAGCTGTTGTGACCGCTACTGCCTATAGTACATCCACGAGAAAAGTGTCTCATTCCCGTGACACGACCCCTACCATGCAAGCGGAGCTCGACACCGAGGCGTGCCCAGCACAGTCTACTGGGACAGTTTCCAGACCACGGGCCATTCAAAGCCTCGAGCGGCATTTTCTGCAGCGAGCGGAGCAGGGGCCTGCCACTCGTTTCCGAGGTTGATCAAAGGGACCAGTGTCTCATTTGCGTGACAAGTGTCTCATTCCCAAGACAAGGCTTCTAGCGCGCCCCTGACACTCGACGGCAAGCAAGGCGCGGCACGCACTGCTTACTGGGCCGAGTTCCCGGCTGCCTGCCGCACCAGGCCCCGATCGGTCTTCTCTGCAGCAAGCGGAGTCGGTGTCTGCCACTATTGCCCGTAGTAAATCCACTGGAAAATGTCTCATTCCCGTGACACGGCCGTGACAGTGAGTCGAGGGCAGCTCTGCTTACTGCGCCAGGGCCCGTCCTGCCTGCAGCACCAGGCCAAGAGCGTTTTTCCCCAAAGCAAGTGGAGCCTGGGCGGGTCGCTACTGCCCTCGGTTAATCCACTGGAAAAGCATCTCATTCCCATGACACGGCTCCTACTGCGCACATTGAGTTCGTCTGCGAGGCGTCGCCAGCACAGTTTACTGGGCCGGGGTCCCGTCGCCTGCCTCACCAGGCACCGAGCAGTCGTCTCTGCAGCGAGCTGAGCCGGCGTCTGCCGCTAGTGCCCCGGAAAAATCCATTGGAGAAGTGTCTCTTTCCAGTGACAAATGTCTCGTTCACGTGTCAAGGCCCCTATCTCGCCCATGGAACTCCACAGCCGTGCCTCAATGTCCAGTGCCGCAGGAGGGCTAGGGGCCGTGTCTGGGGAATGAGACACTTGTCTTAGGAATGAGACACTTGTCCTGTGGTTTTCTCCGTGGGCCGTGGTTTTCCCGTGTAGGAGATATTCAAGAAGTGGTCGTACAGACGGACGGAAGTCTGGACGGACAGACGGAGATGATGATTTAAATATGCCATGAGGGTGTTTAAAAAAGAAAGAGGCTAGATTTACGATAAGACCGGAATTCCAAGATTTATGTTAGGATCGGGGAGCTCCTAATGCTCGAATTTCATAATGCAATTTTGCAGACAGTGGTCCGCTTCCAAAAAAAAAAAAAAAAAATGTGATTTTGCTTACTCTTTCACGTAAAATATTGGTAACCTAGTCCTTAAAATTGTGTTAAAATATTAATTCGAAATCTTGAATGATTTCAGATTTTTTTATTAAAAAACATTTGTCTGTCAGTGTCTGCTGTCTAAAATTGTCTGTATTTGTCTGTCAGTCAAAAAGTGAATGACAAAAAATCGATTAATTCCAAAAGTGCTCAAAAGATTTTTGTGAAATATTGGCAAAGTATTAACCTGTATTAAAGTGTTCTTCATGGTAAAAATCGTAATAAAATATTCATTAGTTGATAAGAAAATCGGAGTTGAAATTTTGAGTTTAGTTTAAGCATCGCCTAAGTAGTTTAGGAATCCCTTAAAGTTGTCTGTCAATCCGATGACCGTCTGTCTAAATTTCTGAAAAATTGAAATTAAGATAATTCCCAAATCTTTTGATATTTTTCAATGAAATGATAGGGACACATTGTTTGAATAGTAATTTAGTAATTTGTAAAGTTTTGTCGATTTCAAAGAAGCCGTTTATGAGAAAAAGCATAAATCTTTTTTCAGATTGTTTAGGCGATGCTTAGACCAGGACAAAATTCACCCCGGGTAACATGGGTTAAGGACCAAAAATTTTAAAATTTTAAAGTGTTAAAATTACCCAAAACATGTAAAAAAATTCAAAAAACCCGAAAAAAAAGTATCGAAAATTCCCGTCCCGATGTCAACTGGTCTCGTCCCGAAGCAGACAGACAGACAGACAGACAGACAGACAAATATTTTAATGTTCAAATTCACAAATTGTAAATACATGGACATACTAGTTTTCATATAATTTTATATACAAAGTAACAATTGGGTCTTAACAAGAGGATTTCTAACTGAGGGTAGACACTATTTTACTTGGCCAAATGGTATATGATTATTTTGATGAAATAAGCCTTAATCTGATAAAGTACACCTAAATAACCCGCCCTCAGTAGGTAATTAATGTATTTAGGCCTGCTTCATCAGAATGTACTATTCTATCATCGAATTTATCTGAAAGAATGGACCGGACTATAATGGGGTGCAACTCTGATCACGTGATTTGTAATAATTATAATCGTGTCAATTTCGTTTACAAAAATACCGTGGCAGAGCAAGGTCCAAACCTTACTCCCCACTTATAAAAAATTGACTACATGTATTTTACCCCCAGCTAGGATCGCACTTTTCTCCGGAACCGCGGCTCCGATTTGCGCATGCTCGTAGGGGTCCTAATTTCTACCACTTCACCAGGTTTGAGGCGAGTCCGATTTACAGGGGCAAAGCAAGGTTCAAACCCAAACTCAATTACAGCAATATTGAATATTTTACCCCCAGCTAGAAAACAAATTCTTTCTGGAACCTGGGCAGCGGCGGCTCCGAGTTTAGGCTTGTGCGTAGGGACCTCAACAAACCTACATCCGCATCAAGTTCGCGGTCAGTCTGAGTCATAGCTGCAGAGCAAGGCGAAAACCAAACCCTACTCCTTCAATGCATGCATTTTACCCAGACCTAAGATCAAACTTTTTCTTGAACCGGAGCATCCGCGGATCCATTTTGGCGCATGCTCGAAGGGGTCCCCTATACCTACCTCCATACAAAGTTTGAAGTTAGTCCGATACACAGGGTCAGATCAAGGTCAAAACCCGAAACCCTACTTACACCAATATCGACCAATTTACCCACAGTTAAGATCGCACTTTTTATCGGAATCGTAGCCGCCGCGGCTACGAACTTTTTCCGGAACCAGAGCAGCCGTGGCTCCGATTTTGCACAGGCCCGTAGGGGTCCCTTCAAGCCAATTATTAGGCGAATTCTATTCCCATGGGTAGAGCATGGTCAAAACCCAACAACCTACTTACACCAGTATCGAGCATTTACCCCAAACTAGGATCGCTAATTTTCAAGAACCGAAGACCTACCTCCGCACCAAGGTTGAGGTCAGTCAGAGTCAAAGCGGCGGAACAAGATCCAAACCTAAACCCACTCTTAAAGAACATGCATTTTACACCGACCAAGGATCCTACTTTTTTCTCGAACGAGAGCAGCCGCGGCTCCAATTTTGCGCATTCTAGAAGGAGTCACCAATACCTAACACTACCAAGCTTGAGGCAAGTCCATTATACAGGGGCAATGCAAGGTCCAAACCAACCCCTATCTTACACCAGTATCGACCATTTTATCCCCAGCTAGGATCGAACTTTTTTCCGGAACCGGAACATCCACAGCTACGATTTTGTGCGTGAGCTTAGGGACCCCGAAGACCTACCTCCGCACCAAGGTTGAGGTCAGTCGGAGTCATAGCGGCAGAGCAATGTCAAAACACAAAACCAGATGTATAAGTACAGGCAATTTACCCAGACCTAGGATCCAACGTTTTTCTTGAACCAGAGCAGCCGCGGCTCCGATTTTGGCCATGCTCGTAGGGGTCACCAATACATATCTCTATACCACGATTGAGGCAAGTCTGATATACAGGGCAATGCAAGGCCAATACCAAACCCCTTTCCAACATCAATTTCGACCATTTTACCCCCAGCTCAGATCGCACTTTTTTCCGCAACCGGAGCAGCCGCGGCTACGAGTTTGTGCATGCGCGTAAGTCAGTATCATAGCGTAAACGCAAGGTCCACACACAAACCAACCCTTTAAGTACATGCATTTTACCCCAACCTAGGATCGAACTTTTTCCGTAACCAGAGCAGCCGCTGCTCCGATATCCGCTCGCTCGTAGGGGTCGAAAATACCTACCTCCATACCAATTTTTAGGCGAGTCCGATTTACAGGGGCAGAGCAAGATGCAAACCCTAGCCCCCCACTCTTACACCAATTTCGACCATCTAACCACCAGCTAGGATCGCATTTTTTTCCGGAAATGGAGAATCTTCGGTTGTGCATAGGGACCTCCAATTACCTACTATCGCACAAATGTAGAGGTCAGTCGGAGTCGTATGGTCCTAACCCAAAGCCAATCTTTAAGTACATGCATTTTACCCCGACCTAGGATCGAAGTTCTTTTCCAGAACCAGGGTAGCTGCGGCTCCGAATGAGCGCCTGCTCGTAGGGATCCTCAAAACCTACCTCCATACCAATTTTACATGGGTAGAGCAAGGTCCTAACCCCACCCTCCAAAAGTGCTTTCCTGTCTTTGGGTAAAATTGTATTTATTGGTGTGGGGTTTCGTTTGAACCTTGCTCTGTCCCTGTAAATCGGACTCTCCAAAAAATTGGTATCGAGGTAGGTATTGCTCTGGTCCGAACAAAAAGTTCGATTCTAGGTCGGGGTAAAATGCATGTACTTAAAGAATGGATCAGGGTTTGGACCTTGCTCTGCCGCAATGACTTCGACTGACTTCAAACTTTGTGCGGAGTAAGGTATTCGGGGTCCCTACGCGCATGCACAAACTCGGAGCCGCGGTTCTGAAAAAATGCGATCCTACCTGGGTGTAAAATGATTGAATGGGGGGGGGTGGGGGGGGGCTAAAAATGATTGATTTTAGTCAATACCTACGTCCATACCAAGTTGAGTCAAGTCCGTTTTATATGGGCGGAGCAAGGTCCATAACCTAACCCCACTTACACAAATATCGACCAGAACCCCCAGAACCGGAGCAGCCGCAGCTCCGAGTTTTTCCAAGCACGAAGGGACCCCCCTTACATACCTCCGACCCACATTTGAAGAGCGTCTCAGTCAAAGCGACAGAGTAAGTTCAAAACATTAACCCACCCTTTAAGTACATATATTTTACATGCTCATGGGGCCTCCAAAACCTACCTCCTTACCAAGTTTGAAGTGTGTCGAAGTCATATCGCCAGAGAACATTCCAAACTCAAAACCATTCTTCGGCCACTCTCTCCTGCTCTTTTAGTACTTGTCTTTTACCCTGACCTAGGATCGCAGTTTTTTCTTAAACAAGAGCAGGCGCCGGCCCTATTTTGCGCGTGCGCGTACGGTCCAAAAAACCTATCTCTGCACCAAGTTTGAGGCGTGTTGGAGTCCTAGCGACTTAGCGCAGTCCAAACCGAAACCCGCACTTCGATCAATTTCGAACATTTTACTTCAACCAACGATCGAATTTTTTATCCTGAGCATGAGCATACAGTCGACGGTCTAATTTTCCACATGCGCGAAGGGACCCCCAATAAATACCTCCGCAACAAGTTGAAGTGTGTTGGAGTATAGCGCCGGTGCCTGGACCCAACCAAACCACTCTTGGGCCATGCTTTCCTGCTCTTTTAGACCATGTATTTTACCCCGTCCTAGGCTCTCACTTATTTCAGGAACCAGAGCAAACATCGGCCCGATTTTGCGCTTGCTCGTAAGGGCCCTCAAAACCTACCTCTTGACCTCTGAAAGTTGAAGTGTGTCGGAGTCATAGCGCAAGAGTGTGGTCCGAACCCGACCCGAACTTGGGCCAATTTCGACAGTGTTTCGCCTACCTAGAATCTAATCTTTCTCCGGAGCCAGAACAGCCGCAAGTCCAAGTTTGCGCATGCACGTGGGGACCCCTAATATGTACTTTCGAACTAATTTTGAGTCAAAGCGCAGGAGCGCGGTCCAAATCCAAAACCCGTCTTCCGCCACCTTCTTCCGCTCTTTAAGTACATGTTTTTTACCCCGACCAAGGATCTCAATTTTTACGGAACCAGAGCATTCACCGGCCTGATTTGGCGCATGCGCATAGGGGTCCAAATACCTACTTTCCCAATAATATTAAAGTGGAATCATAGCACAGGAGCTCGGTCCAAACCCGAAACCACAGTTCGTCCAGACTCTTCCGCTCTA
The DNA here is from genome assembly GCA_946902895.1 of Fragum fragum. Taxonomy (NCBI): domain Eukaryota; kingdom Metazoa; phylum Mollusca; class Bivalvia; order Cardiida; family Cardiidae; genus Fragum; species Fragum fragum. Next base: position 39,068,118 of record OX336380.1, read on the forward strand.
CAAGTACATGTATTTTACCCTAAGTACATGTATTTTACCCCTACTCAGGATCGCATTTATTTCCGGAACCAGAGCTTTCGTCAACCTGATTTTGCGCATGCGCGTAGGGGCCCCAATACCAACCTCTTCATCAGTTTGAAGCTTATTGGAGTCATAGTATCAAAGCGCTGTCTAAGCCCAACCCAGACTTTTGGCCAAGTTCGACCATTTTACGCCGACCAGTGAACAAGGTCAGGCACATGGGCGCTCCGGTTGCTATAAAAATGCGATTCTAGTTGAGGATGACAGGGTGGTAGTGGGGATGCGGGACTGGACCTTGCTCCGGCGCTACAGCTCGGACTAGGCTCAAACTTGGCACGGATGTAGGTATTTGGGGTTTGTAGGCGCATGAGCAAAATCAGGCCCGGGGATCTTCTGGTTCCGGAAAGAAGTGCGTTCCTAGGTGGGGTGGGGCAAAGTGTCATAGTCGGAGAGCGGGTTTTGACCTTGCTCAGGGGCTATAACTCGAACCCGGCTCTTACTTGGCACTGAGGAAGAAATTCGGGGTAGGTATGCGAACGCGCAATTTAAGCCCGGGGATGCTCCGGCCACGGAAAAAAGTGCGATCCTAGGTAAATGGGTAGGTTACATGTACATAAGAGCGGAAGAGCTGGTCGATGTTTCATGTAGGTTTAGACCTTGAAGGGGAAATTTGCGGGTATGGACATTGCTCCGGCGCTATGCTTCAGACCCGGCTCAGACTTGGCACGGAAGTAGATATTTGGATTAGGTACTCGCATTGGCAAAATCAGGCCTGTGGGTGCTCAAGTTACGGAAAAATATGCGGTCCTAGATGTGGGGTAGGTTACATGTACATAAAGAGCGAAAGAACTTGGTCGATGTATTGTTGCTGGTTTGAACCTTGATTCGGCGCTGTGGCTAAGAATCGGCTCAAACTTTGCACGGAGGTACGTATCTGGGCAGGATACGCGCATGCACAAAATCATTGCCTAGGGTGATCCGAGCACTGAAAATAAGTTCAATCCTAGGTGGGGATGGGGACAAGATGATAATTGGGGTGCGGGTGTGGACCTTACTACGGCGCGATGGCTCGGACCCGGCTCAAACTAGACATGGATGTAGGTATTGGGGTAAGATACGCGCATGCGCAAAGTCTGGCCTTGAGATGCTCCGTTTCCAGGAAATAGTGCGATTTAAGGTGGGCGGGTAGGTTACATGTACGTTAAGAGAGGAATAGCGTGGTCGATTTTAGTGAGGGTTTGGACCATGCTTCGGCGATATGGCTCGGAATCAGCTAATACCTTGCACCGGGGTACGTATGGGAGTTGTACGGGCATGCACAACATAGGGATCGGGGATGCTCCGGGTACGAAAAGAAGTGCTATCCTATGTGGGGGGTCCAAAATGATAATTGCGATGCAGGTTTCGACCTGGTTACTGCGCTATGACTCGGACCCTGCTCAAACTTGGCTCGGAGCTAGGTATGTGTTGTAGGTACGTGCATGCGCAAATTAGGCCCGGGGTAGCTCCGGTTACGGAAAAAAGTGGGAACCTAGGTTGGGGTAGGTTACATGTACACAACGTGCGATACAGCGTGGTCCATGTTTTGTTGCGGGTTTGGACCTTGCTCAAGCGCTATGACTCGGACGCGGCTTATGCTTGACATGGAGTTAGGTATAAGGGAATGGGTACGTACTAGCACAAATCCGGCTAGGGCGTGCTCCGGGTATTGAAAAACACGATCCTAGGTAGGGGGGACCAAGGAAATATTGGGGGTGCAGGTAAGGACCTTGCTCCGGCGCTATGGCTGTGACCCAGCTCAAACTTGGCACAGCGGAAGGTATTGGGGATAGGAGAGCGCATGTGCAAAATTGGACTCGATGGTGCTCCTGGTACGGAAAAAAGTACGATCCTAAGCGAGGGGGGGAAAGGAGATGGTAGGGATGTTGGTTTGAACCTTGATCCGGTGCTATGGCTCGGACCCGGCTCAAACATTGCAAGGAGGTTGGTATTAAGTGTAGGTTCGTTCATGCACAAAATTGGGCCCGGGGGTCCTCTGGTAATGGAGAATAAGCGATCCTAGAGGGGGGGTCATTTTACATGTACATTAAGAGCTAAAGAGCGTTGTCGATGTTTTGGTACGGCTTTGAATCTTGCTCTGGCGCTATGGCTCGGAATCCTCTCAACTTGGCACGGAGGTAGATATGGAGGGTGGATACGTTCAAACACAAAATCGGGCCTGGGGGTTCTCCGGGAACGGAAAAAAGTGCGATCCTAAGCGGGGGAAAAAGGTGATGGTAGGGATGTTGGTTTGAACCTTGCTTCGGTGCTATAGCTCGGTACCGGCTCAAACTTGACACGGAGGTAGGTATATTGGGTAGGTATGTGAATGCGTAAAATCGGGCCCAGGTGAGTTCCAGTTATGGAGAAACATGCAATTCAAGGTTGGAGGGGTAGGTAGCATGTACAAAAAGAAAGGAAGCGAGTGGTCGATATTTTGATGCGGGTTGAACCTCGCTCCGGTGCTTTGGCTCGGAATTGGCTCAAACTTGGCACGGAGGTAGGTATGGGGATGGGTTGGCTCCGGGTACGGAAAAAAGTGTGATCCTAGGTTTGGTGTAAATAGGGATGTTGGTTTGAACCTTGCTCTCGCGCTATGGATCAGACCCGGCAAAAACTTGGTACGGAGGAAGGTATTGGGGGTAGGTACGCGCATACACAAAATCGTGCCCGGGGATGCTCCGATTATGGAAGAAAATGCGATACTAGGTTTGGGGATAGGTTACATGTACATAAAAAAGGATGGGCGTGGTCGATGTTTTGGGGCGGGTTTAAACTCAAGCGCTATGGCTCGGCATCGGCTCAAATTTGGCATTTTGGTAGTAATGGGGGAGAAGGTACGTGCATACACAAAATCGAGCCCGGTGGTTCTCCGAACACAGTAAAAGTGCGATCCTAGGTGGGGACGGACAAGGTGATAGTAGGGGTGCGGGTTTGAACCTTGCTCCGATGCTATGGCGCGGACCCGGCCCAGACTTTCCATGAAGGTAGGTCCCTAAGGTAGGTACTCGCAGGCGCTAAACCGGGGCCGCGGTGCTCCGGTTACGGAGAAAAATGCGAACCTAGGGGGGGGGGGTAAGTTACATGTACATAAAGAGTTGGCTCAAACTTAGCACAGAGGTAGATATTGGGATGGATACGCGCATGCACAAAATCGGGCCCGGGGATGCTCCTGCTACGAAGAAAAATGTGATCCTAGGTGTGGGGATAGGTTATATGTACATAAAGAGCAGTTTAGCGTGATCGATGATTTGGTGCTGGTTGGAACCTTGCTCCGGCGCTATGGCTCTGAATCGGCTCATATTCAAAACAGTTGTACGTATGGTGGTGGGTACGCGCATGCAGAAAAACGCGTTCGGAAAAACGTGCGATCCTATATTAGGGGGAGACGGTGATAGTAGGGGCACGGGTTTGAACCCTACTCCAGCACTTCGGCTCGGAACCGGCTTAAATGGCACGGCGGAAGGTATTGGGGGTAGGTGCAAACATGCGCAAAATCCGGCCCGAGGGTGCTCCCTGTTTCGGAGAAAAATGCGATCCTAGGTGGGGGATAGTTTACATGTACATAAAGAGCCATAGAGCGTGGTCGATGTTTTGCTGTGGTTTTGAACCTTGCGCCGGAATCGGCCAAAACTTGGCACAGAGGAATTATCTTGGGTTGGTATACGCATGCAAAAATCGGGCCCGGGGGTGCTCCGGGTACGTAAAAAAGTGCGATCCTAGGTGGGAGGGTCCAAGGTGATAGTAGAGGTGCGGGTTTGAACCTTGCTCTGGCGCTATAGCTTGGACCCGGCTCAAACTTTGCACGGCGGCGGCAAGTATTGTGGTAGGTACGCGCATGCGAAAATTCGGGCCCGAATATGCTTCGGCTACTGGGAATGTGATCCTAGGTGGGGGGTATGTTACATGTACATGAAGAGTGGAGAGCGTGGTCAATGTTTTGTGCGGGTTTGAACCTTGCTGCGGCGCAGTGGCTCGAAATCAGCTATTACTCGAGCCCCAGGTACGGTAAAAAATGCGATCTTAGATGTGTGACAAGGTGATAGTAGGGGTGCGGGTTTACACCTTGCTCCGGTGCTTTACCTCGGACATAGCTCAAACTTGGCACGAAGGTAGGTATTTTGGGTTGGTATGTGCATGCGTTAAATCGGTCCCGGGATGCTCCGGTTTAGAGAAAATTATCATCCTAGGTAGGGGGGGGGTAGGTTGAATGTACATAAAGAGCGGAAGTGCGTGGTCGATGTATCGGTGCAGGTTTGATTCTTGCTCCGGCGCTAAGGGTAGGACCCGGCTCAAACTTGGCACGGATGTAGGTTTTGTTGCTATGAACACGCACACGCATAATTGGGCCCGGGGGTGTTCCGGTTACGGAGAAAAATGCGATCCTAGGTGGGGGGTATGTTACATACACATACAAAGCTGTGGATCTGGTCGATGTTTTGAGCGTATTTGAACCATGCTCTGGCGCCATTGCTCGGAATCAGCTCAAACTTGGCACGGAGGTAGGTGTTGGTGGCGGGTACGCCCATGCACAAAATCGGGCCCGTGTGTTCTCCGGGTACGGTAAAAGTGCAACCCTAGGAGGATGGAGAAGATGATGGTAGTGGTGCGTGTTTGAACCTTGCTCTGGTGCTATGGCTCGGATCCGGTTCAAACTTTGCACGCTGGAAGGTATTAGGGAAAGGTGCGCGGATGCCCAAAATAGGGCTGGTGGTGCTCCGGTTACGGAATAAAATGCGATTCTAGGTGGGGGGGTAGGTTAATGATGCGTAAAGAGCGATGTTTTGGTGCAGGTTTGAGCCTTGCTCTGGCGCAAAGGCTCGGATCTGGCTCAAACTTGGCACGGAGGTAGGTATGGGGTGTGTATACGGGGATGCACAACATAGGGCTCGGGGATGCTCCTGTTACGGAGAAAAATGTGATCCTAGGTTTGGGGTAGGTTCAATATACATAAAGAGCGGAAGAGCGTGGTCGGTGTTTAGCTGTGGGTTTGAACCTTGCTTCGGCGCTATCGCTCGGAATCGGCTCAAACGTTGCACGGGGATATTTTTGGAAAGGGTACGCGCATGAACAGAATCGGGCCCGGGGGTGCTCCGGTTAAGGAGAAAAATGCGATCTTAGGTGTGTGTGTGGGGGGGGGTAGGTTAAATGTACATAAAGAGCGGGAGAGGGAAGTCAATGTTTTTTTTTGGGGGGGGGGCTTGAATCTTGCTCGAGCGCTATGGTTCGGAATCGGCTCAAATTTGGCACGGAGGTAGGTATGGGGGTTAGTAAGCATATGCATAAAAACGGACCGGGGGTGCTCCGGGTACGGAAAAAAGTGCGATTTTAAGTGTGTGACAAGGTGATAGTAGGGGAGCGGATTGAGACTTGCTCTGGCGCTATCGCTTGGACTCGGCTCGAACTTTGCAATTAGGTAGATATTAGGGGTAGGTACATGCATGGACAAAATGCTCCGGTTACAGAGAAAAATTCGATCCTAGGTAGGTGGCGGGTTTGAACTTTGCTCCGGCGCTATGGCTCGGACCCGGTTCAAACTCGGCGGTAGGTATTGGGATAGGTACGCGAATGCGCACATCGGACCCGCGGGTAATCCGGTTTCGGAGAAAAATGCAAAACTAGGCTGGGGGGAAGGAAACATGTGCCTAAAGAGCGGAAGAGCTTGGTCGATGTGTAAGTGCGGGTTTGAACCTTGCTCCGGCGCAATGGAAGTTTTTTGGGTTGGGTAAACGCATGCACAAAATCGGGCCCGGGGTCGCGCCGGGTACGGAAAAAATGCGATCCTAGGTGAGGATAGGTACATAAACATATAGAGCGAAAGCGCGGGGTCGGTGTTATGCTGCGGGTTTGAACCTTGCTCTCGCGCTATTGCCATGCCTTGTCTCAAATTTGGCACGGAGGAAGGTCTTTGGGTAGGTACGCGCATGCGCAAAATCGGACCAGGGAATGCTCCGTTTACGGAGGAAAATGCTATCCTAGGTTTGGGGTAGGTTACAAGTACATAAAGAACCTAAAGGCGTGGTCGATGTTTTGGCGCGGGTTTGAACCTTGCTCCGGCACTATGGCTCGACATTGGCACTCTCTCGGCACGATGGTAGATATTAGTGGTTGGTACGCACATGCACAAAATCGGGCCCGGAGGTGCTCCAGGTAGGGAAAAAAATGCGATCCCAGGTGTAGGGGGATAAGTTGATAGGAAGGAGCAGGTTTTAACCTTGCTCTTGGGATATGGCTCGAACCTGACTCAATCTTTGCACTGATATTGGGAAAAGCTACGCGAATGCACAAAATTAGACCCGGGGTTGCTCCGTTCACGGAGAAAATTGCGATCCTAGGTGAGGGGTAGGTTACATCTACATGAAGAGCGGAAGAGCGTGGTCGATGTTTTGGAGCGTGTTTGAATCTTGCTTCGGTGCTATTGCTAGGAATTGGCTCAAACTTTGCATGGAGATAGGATTTGTGGCTGGGTAATCCCATGCACAAATCGGCCCCGGAGGTGCTCCGGGTACGGAAAAAAAAGCGATCCCAGGTGGAAGGAACAAGGTGATAGTAGGGATGCGGGTTTGAACCTTGCTCCGGGGCAATTGCTCGGACCCGGTTTACAGTTGACACGGTTGTAGGTATTGGTTGTAGGTACGGGCATGCGCAAACTCAGTGCACGGTGCTGCCTTAGATAAATGCGATCCAAGGTGTTGGTGTATGTGTGAGTGTGTGTGGGGGGTAGGTTTCATGTACATAAAGAGCGGAAGAGCGTGGTCGATGTTTTGGTGCGGGTTTTAATCTTGCTCAGGCGCTTTGGCCGGATACCGGCTAAAATGTGGCACGGAGATAGATATGGGGATTGGTACGCGCACGCAAAAAATTGAATCCGGGGGTGGGGGTGTGTGCTCCGGATACAGAAAATAGTGCGATCTTAGTAGGGGGGGACAAGGTGATAGTAGAAGTGCAGGTTTGAACCTTGCTACGGTGCTATGGCTCGGACTCTGCTTAAACTTTGCAGGTGGGTAGGTATTTGGGGTGAGTACGCGCATGCGCAAAATTGGGCCCCGGGTTGCTCCAGTTAAGGAGAAAATGAGATCCTAGATTGGGTGGTTGGTTACATGTACATTAAGAGCGGAAGAGCATGGTCGATGTTTTTGCGCGGGTTTGAACCTTGCTCCGGTGCTCTGGCTCGGAATCGGCTCAAACTTGGCATGGAGGTAGTTATCACCTGTTTGTATGCGCATGTACAAAATTGGGTCCGGGGTGTACCGCTTACGGAAATAAGTGCGATCCTAGGTGGGAGGGAATAGCCGACAGTAGGGTACGGGTTTGAACCTTGCTCGGACCCGGCTCAAACTTGGCAGGAGGTAGGTATTGGGTGTAGGAACGCGCATGCGTATAAACGTGCCCGGCCTGCTCCGGTAACGGAGAAAAATGCGATCATAGGTTGGGAGGGGTTAGGTTACATGAAAATAAAGAGCGGCATAGCTTGGTTGATGTGTTGATGCGGGTTCGAACCTTTATCTGGCGGCGTTATGACTCGGACCCGTCTCAAAGTTTGCAAAAAGGTATGTATTGGTGGTAGGAACGCTCATGCTCAAAATCGAGCCAGGGATTGATCCGGTTACAGAGAAAAATACGATCCTAGATGGGGGGAGGTTTCATCTCCAGAAGGAGCGGAAGAGCGTGGTCGATGTTTTGGTGCGGGTTCGAACCTTGCTCCTCCGCTATAGCCAGGAATCGGCATGGAGGTAGGCATGTAGAATTGGATGGGTCTGCACAATATCGGGCCCGGGGGTTCTCCGGGTACGGATAAAAGTACGATCCTAGTTGGGGGACAAGGATTATATAAGGGTTCTTGGCTGTGGCTCGGACCCGGCTAAAACTTGACAAGGAGGTAGGTATTTGGTTAGGTACGCGCATGCGCAAAACCGGGCACGTGTAACTCCGGTTACGGAGAAAAAAATGCGATTAAAGGTTTGGGTAGGTAACATGTACATAAAGAGCGGAAGAGCGTGGTTTGATGTTTTTGTGCGGGTTTGAACGTTGTTCCGGCGCTATGGCGCGGACCCGGCTAAAACTTGGCAAGGAAAAAGATATTTCTAGGTAGGTTCGCGCATGGGCAAAATCGGGTTCAGGGGTGCTCCGGGACCAGAAAAAAGTGTGACTCTAAGTGGTTGGTGACAAGGTGATAGTAGGGGGGAGGGTTTTGACCTTTCCCCGGCGCTATGGCTCGAACGGATTCAAACTTGGCATGGGGATAGGTATTGGAATGCGCGTAGGGCACCAAATAACCCGACATAACCCGAATTTTTCTCCGGAGCCAGAGCAACCTCGGCTCCGATTTTGCGAACGCTCGTAGGGGCACCAAATATCTACCTCCGACCTAGGATCGCTTTTTTTCCCGAAACCAGAGCAGCCGCCGCGTCGATTTTGCGCATGCCTGTAGGGGTCCCCAATACCTACTTCTGCATCAAATGTGAAGCGATTTTCGACTATTCTACGCCGACGTAGGATCGAATTTGCCTTGGCTCCGATTTTGCTCATGCGCGTAGGGGCACCCAATACCTACCTCCGAACCAAGTTTGAAGTGTGTCGGATTTATAACGCAGAAGCGCAGTCCAAACAAAACACCCCTCTTCGGCCACTTTCTCCTGTTCTTTGTGTATATGACCTAGGATCGCATTTTTCTCCGGATTCAGAGCAGCCCCGACTCCGATTTTGCGCATGCGCGTAGGGTCACGCAATATTTACCTCAGCACTTTGATTGAAGTGTTTGGGAGTCATAGCGCTGGAGCGCGGTCCAAACCCAACACCCATCTTCGGACACTTTTTCCTGCTCTTTATGTATATCTACTTTACCCCGACCTAGGATCGCACTTTTTTCCGGAACCTGAGAAGCCGCCGGGCCGATTTTGAGCATGCTCGTCGGGGCCCCGAATACCTACCTCTGCATCAAGTTTGAAGCGTGTTGGAGTCATCGTGCCTGAGCGTGGTCCAAACCACAACCCGCTCTATGGCGATTTTTGACAATATTAAGCCGACCAAGGATCGCACTTTGTTCCTGAGAGAGATCAGCCTCGGCTTCGATTTTGCACATGCGCGTAGGGGCACGGATATCTACCTCCGCACCAAGTCTGAAGTTAGTCAGAATTATAGAGCCGGAGAGCAGACCAAACCAAACACCCTTCTTAAGTCATTTTCTCCCGCTCTTTGTGTATATGTACTTTACTCCGACCTAGGATCGCACTTTTCTCCGGAGTCAGAGCAGCCTCGGCTCCTATTTTGCTCATGCGCGTAGGGGGCCAAAATACCTGCCTCTGCATCAAGTTTGAAGCATGTTGGAGTCATCGTGCCGGAGCACGGTCCCAACCCTAACCCGCAATACAGCGATTTTCGATCATTTTACGACGACCAACGATCGAATTTTTCTCCGGAGTCAGAGCAGCCTCGGCTCCGATTTTGCACATGCGCATGAGGGCCCCAAATATCTATCTACGGACGTAGTATGAAGTGTTTTGGAGTCAAAGCGCCAGAGCGCGGTCCAAACCCAACACCCCTCTTCGGCCACTTACTCCCGCTCGTTGTGTATATGTTCTTTACTCCACCTATGATCGCACTTTTTTTCCGGAACAAGAGCAGCCGCCGGGCCGATTTTGCGCATGCGCGTAGGGTCCCGCAAAACCTACCTCTGCATCAATTTTGAAGCGTGTTGGAATCATCGTGCCGGAGCGCGGTCCAAACTCAAACCTGCAATTAAGCGATTATCGACCATTTTACGCCCACCTAGGATCGAACTTTTCGCCGAAGCCAGAGCAGCCTCGGCTCCCAAATCGGCATACGCGTAGGGGCACCCACTACATACCAACGCACCAAGTTTGAAGTGTGTCGGAGTCATTCAGCGCATGCCGGTATAGGCACCAACTACATACCTTTGCACCAAGTCTGAAGTGAGTCGGAGTCATAGCGCCGGAGCGGGGTCCGAACCCAACACCCTTTTTCGGCCACTTTTTACCGCTCTTTGTGTATACGTAGTTTAACCCGACCTTGGATCGCACTTTTCCCGGAACCACATCAGTCGAAGGGCTGATTTTGCGCATGCCCGTAGAGCCCTCGCATACCTTCCTCTGCATCAATTTTGAAGCATGTAGGAGTCATCGTGTCGGAGCACGGTCCCAGCCCAAACCCGCAGTTCGTCGTTTTTCGACCATTTTACGCCGATCTAGGATCGACATTTTCTCCTAAGCCAGAGCATCCTCGGCTCTGATTAAGCCCATACCGGTAGAGGCACCAACTACATACCTTTGCACCAAGTTTTAAGTCTGTCGGAGTCATAGCGCCGGAGCGGAGTCCGAACCCAACACCCCTTTTCGGCCACATTATACCGATCTTTGTGTATATGTACTTTACCCCGATCTATGATCGCACTTTTTCCGGAACCAGAGAAGCCGCCGGTCCTATTTTGCGCATGCGCGTAGGGGCCCAAAATACCTATCTCTGCATTAAGTTTGAAACATGTTGTAGTCATCAAGCCGGAGCGCGATCCCAACCCAAACCCGCATTTCGGCGATGTTCGACCTTAATATGCTATCGATTTTGTGCATGCGCGTAGAGGCCCAAAATATCTACCTCTGCATCAAGTTTGGAGCGTGTCGGAGTCATCGTGCCGGAGCGCAGTCCCAATCCAAACCCGTATTTCGGCGATTTACAACCATTTTACGCCGATGTAGTATCGAACTTTTCTGCGGAGTCAGAGTAGCCTCGGCTCCGATTTTGCGTATGCTCGTAGGGGCAACCACTACCTACCTCTGCACCAAGTTTTAAGTCTGTCGGAGGCATAGCGCCGGAGCGCGGTCCGAACCCTACATCCTTCATTGCCACTTTCTCCCGCTCTTTGTGTATACGTACCTTACTTCGACCTTGGATCGCAGTTTCTTCCGGAACCAGAGCAGCCACCGGTCCGATTTTGCGCATGCGCGTAAGGACCCCCAATACCTACCTCTGCATCGAGTTTGAAGCATGTCAGAGTCATCGTGCCGGAGCGCGGTCCCAACCCAGACCCGCATTTCGGCGATTTTCGACCAATTTACGCCAATCTAGGATCGAACTTTTCTCCGGAGCCAGAGCAGCCTTCACTCGGATTTTGTGCATACGCCGGAGCGCGGTCCCAACCCAAACCCGTATTTCGGCGATTTACAACCATTTTACGCCGATGTAGTATCGAACTTTTCTCCGGAGTCAGAGTAGCCTCGGCTCCGATTTTGCGTATGCTCGTAGGGGCAACCACTACCTACCTCCGCACCAAGTGTGAAGTGTGTCAGAGTCATAGCGCCGATGCGCGGCCCCAACCCAACACCCTTCTTCGGCCTCTTTCTCCCGCTCTTTGTGTATATGTACTTTACCCCGAACTAGGATCACACTTTTTTCTGGAACAAGAGCCGCCGCCGGTACGATGCGCGTAGGGGCCCTAACTGCCATAGATTCGGAAAAAAGTTCGATCCAAAATAGGGGTCAAATGGCCAAATTCGGCGTGGTCGGGGATTTAGGTTTGGAGCTTGCACCGTCCCTATGGCTTCGACTGAGCTCAAACTTGATTTGTAAGTGGGCACTGGGGGGCCCTAAGCGCATGCAATAAGGGCCCTAAGGGGCCGCAGCTGCAATAGAATTGGAAAAAAGTTTGATCCTAAATTGGGGTCAATTGGCCAAAATCGGCGTGGGTGGGGTTTTAGGGTTTGCAGATTTCTCCGCTTCTATGACTCTGCTTGAGTTCAAACTTGGTACCTTCGAAAATACTCGGGGTCCCTATGTGCATGCAAAAAATTGGAGCCGCAGCTGCCATAGAGTCGGAAAAAGTTCGATCCTAAATCGGGGTTAAATGGCCAAAATCGGCGATGGTTGGTGTTTGGGTTTGGAGCTTGCTCCGCCGCTATGACTCAGATTGAGCTCAAACTTGGTACGTTGGTAGGCACTTGGGGTCCCGAAGCGCACGCAAAAAACCGAATCCGCAGCTGCAATAGAGCCGGAGAAAATTCGATCCTGAATCTGGATCAAATGCATATACCTTAAGAGCTGGTTTGGTTTGGAGCTTGCTCCACCCCTATGGCTCCGATTTAGCACCAACTTGGTTTGTAGGTAGGCACTGGGGGTCCCTAAGCGCATGCAAAAATCGGAACCGCGGCTGCCGTAGAGCCGGAGAACATTCGATCGCAAATCTGGTTCAAATGCATGGACGTAAAGAGTCTAATGGCCAAAATCGGCGTGGGTGGTGTTTTGGGTTTGCAGGTGGGTCTGCCGCTACGACTCTGATTTAGCTCAAACTTGGTACGTTGGTAGGCACTTGGGGTCCCTAAGCGCATGCAAAAAATCGGAGCCGCGACTGCCATAGAGCCGGAAATAAATTTGATCCCAAATCTGGGTCAAATACATATAGGTAAAGAGCGAGTTGGGTTTGGAGCTTGCCCCGCCCCTATGGCCCCGATTGAGCTCAAACATTGTTTGTAGGTATGCACTGGGTGTCCTTTAGCGCACGTAAAAGATTGGAAGACGCAGCTGCCATAGAGTCGGAAAAAAGTTCGATCATAAATCGATGCCTTAGAATAAAAAGGTCGTTAGAGAAAAAACATAGTTTTTAGGAAACTTGAAAAAACAGTTTTATTTCAAAAAGAAAATAGCATTTACAATAATTCATTCCCATGTATCTTCTACAAATAAAATACTATTAAAATGAGTATCTATGATCATAAAATACCTTATTGTATTCCAGAAAACAAGGGTAAACACATACAAACGACCTTTTAACTTAAGGTGTTATTTCTCAGAAAAACTAATAAAAGGTCGTATGTGCCACTTGCGACCTTTTTGTTTAAAGATTTTATGATCGAAATTTAAGAAAAATGGTCGTAACTTGTTTCTCACATATTATATTGTGTGGCCCATTGAACAAAAATATACCATTCCCTAACTGCTTTATTACGGTTGTGAAATTGAAAAAGCTGAATACTTTTGAAATATAATTAAGTAATTGGTATAAATGGACTTTGGAAGTAGGCAATACATTTTCGTTCAATTGAACAATATAAGCGATTTTTCAATATCTCCCTTTAGTAAAAAAAACACACACACAAAAAAAACGTACTTTTCTGTAAATAGATGTGTGGTTTTGCGGACAAATCAGTCGCATGCTACAAAATTAAGGAATGAATTGATCGCTTTTAATGAAGTTTTGGATGGATTGAGATTTAGGAGCATTTTTTAATGGTTTCATGGTGTTTTGAATGGATGGATTGAATGTTTTGAATGCATTGGCTAGAGTGCTGAGCTAACAATTTAGACAGTGTGAGTGTCAATCTCACAATGCTGATAATAAATTAGTTGACCAATGCAATATGATTGAATAGGCAAAGCAAATACAATCTTTTTAATTCAATCCTACAGAATCTACCTTTTTGGTGCCTTTAGATAATGGTCTTGAAGAAACATTTTAGGAAATGAGAAAATAACTTTCTAGCCAGAAAATTGAAAATAAGTAAAATTTAGTGAAACAGAAATTTTATCTGAAAGTCCTTTGGATTTGGACATGTCTAAAATTTCTTGTCTAGTGACAGGTAATTACAATTTTCTGTTACATTGCGATTATCAGGAATGGTCAATATATTTTTCCCTTACAAAAAGGGGTCAGGAACAATAAGGTGTTTTCGAAAATCACGCACGATTTCGAGCCAACAACAAATCAACAACAAAATTCTTGAACTAATTTTACCATTTCTAAACAACAACAACAACAACAAAAATAGCTAAAAGGGTTGATCAATAAAAACGTGGACATACTGTATAAATATGCCCAGAGTTTGTACATTTGACTGAGAATTGAGCATGTGTATATCGTTTCACATCTTCGCGAGTAATGTTCAAAATTTCTGTGAAAATTGTCGAAAATTGACCACATGTACAGCGAATCACATCATGATAAAATTTCAAACGACGCCGTAACGTTGTAGTTACATGCTAATTTTTTTCTCCATGCGACGCTCGTTTTAAACAATGCGCTTGCGATAATGCGTTAAGTCACTTCTTATATAAAGGAAAATTCTTTTTCATTGGGACGATTTCGACGAGACAGCACATAGCTTATCAAAACAGGTAATTCATTGTCTTGCTATAAGCTTTTCAAAAAGCAAGAAGGCCTCAAAACTTTTTGATCGAAAATATACGGTTTTTTTTTGGAATAAACTTTCGACATTCAAATTGTGTTGACATTCATACTCCAGTTGATTTTAAAATCAAACCAGGAAACGCATATTCACAAAAGATATCAGACAAAAACATAGGGAATAAGCTTTGCTTAAACTTCTTACTTAGAAATTTGGGTGTCTTGAGGTCCTATCAAACATATGTTACTATGGTAACTCTTTTTTCTTTATCTATGCCTGGATGATTTTAATCATTAAAGCCCAAAATTGTTAAGTTACATTTGTCAAAAGTTCAGAAACATGCGGTGATTTATCACAGAAATATTCAACTTGTCCACATATTTATTGATCAACCCTCCAACAACGCTGTAAGAGAGTTTTTTTTTAACTTGATGCACATTTCACACTATTTCGCCATCATAGCAATCAGATTCGTTTGGTTCTGGAAGCCTTGTTGTCATATTTTTGTGTGGTAATGACTCATAGAAATTGTGATACATGTTTGGGATGACATTTGATTTGCATAAATTTTGAAGGTCTTTGTATTTCATTGATGAAATAGGCAAATACACGTTGTACAAATTTGATAGCTAAAACCCACTCATTGACATCAAAGCGCATTCTTTTTTTCTACTTCTCACAAAAGGTGTGTCCAGAACATTCCATTCTGAACTAATTTCATATTTATAGAAAATAATATTTGGCTCAGATTTTCTGTACTATTTTTACTTGAGATTTTTCTGTTCATTATACATTTATCAGACAATTCTTTAAAATCAAATATTTCTGTTTATGATATTTTGTTTACTCTAAATTTTGGGTGTATATATTTACTGTTTCGATCAGCATGCATCCATTCAGCTGGTATAGAAATATCAATGTTTTTAGTGTGGCGCTCGATTGCCGCATGAACAGTATCGCCTTCCATCTGAGAATGCCCCCGTTCGAAATAGTTGTGAGTAATCTTCTCAATAGGTAAATTTGCCACACTTAACATGCACATACATGAGAAAGGAAAGTTACGCTGCTGTCCAGTACAGCTATCTGAATAATTAATGAGTTCTTGGACTGGCCCAACGCTCTTGTTATAATCATAAAGACACGAGGCAACTTCACAGCTTCCTCTCTTACTAATTATCTTATGCCACGTGTAACATTCTGCAATTTTTGACACAGAATCGAACACAGTGAAATGATATGTTGTATACTTTCTACTGTAATAGACTTCACCATACTTGTCTTTGGACACAATAACACCTTCTGCAATTATTTGCATATCTGGTGGTAAAGATTTAAATGTTTCGAAGAAGCTGCACATGTCCTTTTTTGGTTTATGAAACCCAAGATTGAAGTCTTCATTAAATATTTTATAATAGATCCAAAATTTTTGTGGTAAAATATTGCTTTTGTTGCACTTTTTGCAATATTCTCTATACATTTTTCGCACAGAAAGATTCTTTGATAGATATTTTCTTTTTGACGATGATTTACAATAATGAGAGTCTACAGTGGGATAACTATCTATATGGTCCTTTACTTCTTCTCCGGATTGTTCAGAAATCTTGGGTTTTGTAAACTTTCCTCTTTTATCTGTAGAGCCTCTTGCTACTTTTATATTATAGTGCACTCTTTCTCTTTAATATCTAAAGCTTTTAAGAAAAAAGTCTTACAGACTTGTAATCTACCACTCACAATAGGAAGGAAGTACTCGAGAGTGTTTTTCCTCCGAGAATTTTCCTTTTGATTTGCATTCCTTTTTTTGTCGATCAAATTTACATGTTGTTGGATGAACGACCTTTTACCTTCATAAGTGAGGCGCCAATATATCTTCTCTTATTTCTGTACTAATCTTTGAACAGTTAAACTTACAGTTACATGATGAAATTTTAGAAATCCTTTTAGCTACTAGTTTACCAATTTTATTGACATACTCCTCCCCGCCTTCTCTTCTTCGTTTACGACTTGTTTGTTTCCATTGTTCAATATTCTTTTTTCTTTTTCTTGATTCGTGCATTTTGGTGTTTGTATTTTCTGCCAACCCGGGTCCGTTTATATGGATACAAGTAGCTGTCTCCTCTTTTCGGCCGTTTCCCCTTGGATTGATATTATCACTTGGATATTCCACACTAACATTCACATTTAAACCACTATCTGTATGAGATCCACAGGTCAAATTATTGTCTATTATATCTTAAGCATTTAATACTATGGAACCTGGAGGGATAATATCATCATTGTCTTCTAGTACAGTGGCAGTCAGATCATTTAACTCGTGTTGATATTCTGTATTGAATAGGACATCGGTGATATTGTTTCCATTGTTAAATGTTCCTTCACTATTTGTATCCAGGGTTTGTTCCGATTTATATCGAATGAGAGAGATGTCATCAAGGGTTTTTTCCCTTTCAATTAAACAGCTGAGCGGAAGGCCATCTTCATCTAAATTGTTGTTAGAGAGGAAGTTATCCATCATTAATTTATTGTTGCTGTTAATCTTGATAGCAGGATTTAATTTTCATTTGTAAGTATTTGATTTTGTCTCTTATTGAATCTTGCTTCTCAATAATGTTTGATAAGTGTTGTTTAAAACAGTATATTAGAATATAACTAGCGTTTTCATCCTGACATTTATGGAGTTGATGGGATGCCTCTAGATACATCTGATTACATGTTTCAAGTTTTGTATCCAATTTAACAAGTTCCTGGCCTCCATCATTTTTAAATTCCTACAAAAAAAGAGAAACGAAAAAGATATTTATATTTTCTATCAAATTAACCTTGTGACCCTTACCATGTGACCTTGACCATGAAACTAGAATGGTTGTCCAGGGACAACACTTGTCAAAGCTGCAAACATTTTTATCTTGTGAAAGGTGACCTTGACATTTGACGTTTGGCCTATAGCCATAACTAGCTTAAATGTAACTTCTACATCTTGAGGGGAACGTCTATGCAAATTTAGTTTCAAATCCACCAATAAATATAGAAGTTATGCTCCAGACAAAAATGACCTTGACCTACAGTGTGACCTTTGAGATACAGAAAAAATTCTTTCAAATGACACATCTACTCATTGTTGGGAACAATTGTTTTAAGTAGGAGTAATGCTCCAGACAAAATCGGACGGACTAACGCAGTAAGCCACTAACGAACATTCACCGACTTGCCATATTGACAGCTATTTTTCGCTCACAGCGAGCGGGCTTGACAAAAAGTGCTTGACTTTCGAATCAATGATCATGTAAAGTTTAGACAAGCTTAGGACCAAACTGTTGATTCAACAGTGAAATTATTATCAAGTGCCCCCGCTTCCCCCAACGCACACACACATGCGCGCACGCAGGCATGCATGCACGCACATTAGAACTTTTCATGTATTTTCCAATTGAACATTCTCATTTTGTCAGTGTAATTTTAAAACGTTGTTACAACAGCTTAAATCTGTAGCTACAAGTATTTTTAACAACACTAACAATATAAACAGGTTTTATGGATAGGACCTGACAAAAGATCTGATCGAGTTTTAATAAAATGACACTAAGTTGATGTTTCTAGAGATTTAAAACATTTTAGTTGTCATTTAGATCTTGACCACTTTTCTTGTGTTTATAATATGGACAGTATCGTTTCAAAAATGTTCATTCGTAGGACCTGATTATCATTTTGACCAAGTTTCATAAAGATTATACCTAAAGTTAAAGCCTCCATATTGAAAACGAAAAAGGTAGATACAAGACCCCTTTTCCTGTGTTATGCAAAGTGAACCCTCCAATTCTTATATATTTCATCCTTATGACCTTATGACTACGGACGGCATTTTCTCAGTCCCTGTTCTCAGTTAAGATAAAACCTCACATAAATCGGCTTCATTGAATTCTTATTTTTTTCAGTGGTTTATATATCATCCGAGTAATTAGGATCAATAACAATCAGGATGTCAAACCCGCCCCCAAAAGTTATAATGTGAGAAATTAAAATGTAATATCTCATTGTTTCACTGTGTTTTCTTATTTCATAATACAACATAATAACATAAATAAGTCACCTTTTCCATGAAGTCACTATAAACATTTGATAGTACGCTTTTGGGTAAACCTTAAATCACTTTTATCTGGGGTTTTCCTTTGAATACACATATTACATGTACATAACTATTTGGAGCCGTCAAATCTATTTTAGTACATTTCTGTTATTTTTGTTGCGTTTAATACATATATTAAGTTTTAAAGCGGTTTAAATTTAACCTGTGATTTATAACTGAACACGAAATGATGTGTTCTTGTGATATATATAAAATATGATATATTTCACTGATTTAGGTAGGACTTTGGGCCAGGAAAATTAAATACTTCTAAATGTCCGTTAATGTATACTTTCGTGTGTTTTAAAACAGAATAGAAAGCGGAATAAAATAGAAAACGCATCCCCTGATTTAAAATTACATTTAATAAAAATATGTGTCAGAGGAATAACACACAAAATAGACTTTACCTGCTTAATGCACAATACCTTTACTTAACCTTTCCCGTTTTTCAAAATTTACGACCTGTCCAAATTATGCAGACCGCAATTTTAGTTCAATATTATTTAAAAAGATTATCATTCTGTAGGGTAGAAAATGTTGTTGAAAAAGAAACAGGCAAATTCTTCTTTTTCCACAATGTTTTCTCAAGTATAAAAACATAGGGATGTAAAAACCAGGGATTAAACCAGAAAGGTTTAATAGTGTATTGCATTGATTTATATAGTTAAAAGGTAGAGTAACAATGCAGTTTGGCTAGTCCAAATACTAGTACATTTATCAAGTATTTCTTAAAAACTTATTATAACCTTTTAAAAAAGTTCTTTTTTTAAGAGGACTTTCTAACTCAATTTTTAGATTGTAGTATCTCATTTATCAAAAAATACTAAGTCAGAAATGAAATACTTACCAATATACTCATCTTTATAATTTGTTTTCATATTTCCCACCATGAAACTCTGGTCTGTGCTTTAATTTCTAAAAAAAAAAAAAAAAAAAAATCCGTTAAATATCGCAATAAAAATTTTTTAAACCATTTTCTTAAGATAAATCATATTTACTACAATTTATTTTTAATAATTATGTATTTCTTCTATCATATATCCATCACTAACATAAGAAAGAGCAGATTATAAGGTTCTCATTTTCAAAAACCCCATGCAAAACGTTGTATAAGAAGGTCGTAAGTGGCACTTATGACCTTTTCATACTAACCAAAAGTAATTTGTGTGTTTTTAGAAAAGGACCTAAGTCACACTTACGTCCATTTGAACCTAACTAAAATGGCTTTGTGGGTTTTTAAAAAAGGCCGAAAGTGCCACATACGACCATTAGTTACAAACAGATTTCTACAGATTTCACTTACAACCTTTTTCTACAATATGTCTATGAAATTTGTGCCATATTTTAGAGCTTGAAATTCCCTTTCCAAAAATGTATGCATCATAAAAGGCCGTAAGTACCACTTACGACCTTAATTTTCTAAGGCACCGAAACCGGGGTCAAATGGCCAAAATCAGCGTAGGTGGGGTTTTGGGTTTGGATGTTGCTCCGTCGCTATGACTCCGATTGAGCTCAAACTTGGTACGTTGGTAGGCACTTGGGGTACCTAAGTGTATGCAAAAATTCGTAGCCGCGGCTGCCATATTACGGAGAAAAATTCGATCCCAAATCAGGGTAAAATGCATATGACTAAAGACCGGGTTCGGCTACGATTGAGCTCAAACTTGGTTTGTTGGTAGGCACTGGGAGTCCCTAAGCGCATGAAAAAAATCGGAGCCGCAGCTGCCATAGAGTCGGAATAAGTTCGATCCTAAATCGGGGTCAAACGGCCAATATCGGCGTAGGTTGGGTTCAGGGTTTGAAGGTTGCTCCGCCGATATGACTCCGATCGAGCTCAAACTTGGTCATTTGAACCCGATTTAGGATCGAATTGTTTTCCGATCCTATGGGAGCATCGGCTTCGGTTTTTTGCATGCCTATAGGGACCCCAAATGTTTACCAACAAACCAAGTTTGAGCTCAATCGGAACCAAAGGGGCGGAGCAAAGTCCAAACCAAACCTGCTCTTTACGTATATGCATTTGATCAAGATTTGGGATCGAATTTTTTTCCGACCCTATGGCAGCCGCGGCTCCGGTTTTTTGCATGTCTGTAGGGACCCGAAGTGCCTACCTACAAACCAAGTTTGAGCTCAATCGGAGTCATAGCGGCGGAGCAAAGTCAAACCCCAAAACCTCACCCAAGCCGATTTTGGCCATTTGATTCCGATTTAGGATCGGATTTTTTCCGACCCTATTGGAGCCGCGGCTCCGTTTTTTTAATGCGCTTAAGGACTCCCACTGCCTTAATACAAACCAAAATTGAGCTTAATCGGAGCCATAGGGGCGGAGCAATGTCCAAACAAAACCTGATCTTTACGTATATGCATTTGACCCCGATTTGGGATCGAACCTTTCTACGTCCCTATGGCAGCCGCGGCTCCGGTTTTTGCATGCGCTTAGGGACGCCAAGTGCCTAATACAAACCAACTTTGAGCTCAATCGGGGCCAAGGGGGCGGAGCAAAGTCCAAACCCAACCTGCTCTTTACGTATATACATTTGATCAAGATTTGGGATCGAACATTTATCCGGCCCTATGGCAGCCGCGGCTCCGGTTTGTGCATGCGCTTAGGGACTCCGAGTGCCTACCTACAAACCAAGTTTGAGCACAATCGGAGTCATAGCGGCGGAGCCAAGACCAAACACAAAACCCAAATAAAGCCGCTTTTGGCCTTTTGACCGCGATATAGAATCGACCTTTTTTCCGACCCTTTTGGAGCCGTGGCTCCGGTTGAGCTCAATCGGAGCCATAGGGGCGGAGCAAAGTCCAAACCCAACCTGCTCTTTACGTATATGCTTTGAACACGGATTTGGAATCGAATTTTTCTCCGGCCCTATGGCAGCCGCGGCTCAGGTTTTTTGCATGCGCTTAGGGACTCCGATTGCCTACCTACAAACCAAGTTTGAGCTCAATTCGAGTTATAGCGGTGGAGCAAAGTCAAAACGCAAAACCCCACCCAAGCCGATTTTGGCCATTTGACCCCGATTAAGGATCGAACTTTTTTCCGGCTCTATGGAAGCCGCGGCTCTAGGTTTCTTGCATGCGCTTAGGAACACAAAATGCCTACCTACAAACCAAGTTTGAACTCATCGGAGCCATAGGGGCGGAGTAAAGTCCCAACCCAACCTGCTCTTTATGTATATGCATTTGACCTAGATTTGGGATCGAACATTTTTCCGGCCCTATGGCAGCCGCAGCTCCAATGATTGGCATGCGCGTAGGAACCACGAATGACTACAATGTTCCTCCACATCAAGTTTGAGCTCAATCGGAGCCATAGGGGCGGAGCTATGTCCGAACCAACAACCCAACTCCTGCCGATTACCGCCATTTTACCCCCAACCAGGATTGAACTTTTTCCGGCCCTATGGCATCCGCGGCTCCGATTATTGCATGCCTGTAGGGGGACCCGAAATGGATACATCAGTACCAAGTTTGAGCTCAATCGGACGGAGCACGGTTCAAACCCAACCTACTCTTTGCGTATATGCATTTGACCCAATTCTAGGATCGAACTTTTTTCCGGCCCTTTGGCAGCCGCGGCTCCAATTTTTTGCATGCGCGTAGGGACCCCGAATGACTTCCTCCATACCAAGTGTGAGCTAAATCGGAGCCATAGGGGCGGAGCTAGGTCCGAACCCAAATCACCACCTACACTGAATACCGCTATTTTACCCACAACTAGGATCGAATTATTTTCCGGCCCTATGGCTTCCGGGGCTCCGATTTTTTGCATGCCTGTAAGGACAAAAAGTGCCTACTTTCAAACCAAGTTTGAGCTCAATCGGAGCCATAGGAACGGAGCAAGGTCCTAACCCAACCTGCTCTTTACGTATATGCATTTGAAGCAGATTTGGGATTGAACATTTCTCCGGCCCTATGGCAGCTGCGACTCCCGTTTCTTGTATGCGCTTAGGGACCCCAAGTGCTCAGCAACAAAGCAAGTTTTAGCTCAAACGCAGTAATAGCGGCGGAGCAAAGTCAAAACCCAAAACCCCACCCAAGCCGCTTTTGGCCAATTGACCCCGATTTAGGATCAAACTTTTCCGGCTCTATGGAAGCCGCGGCTTCGGTTTTTTGCATGCGCTTAGGGACCCAAAATGCCTACCTTCCAACCAATTTGAACTCAATCGGAGCCATAGGGACGGAGTTAAGTCCAACCCAACCTGTTCTTTACGGATATGTATTTAACCCTGATTTGGGATCGAACATTTTTCGGCCCTATGGCAGCCGAAGCTACAATGTTTTGCATGTGCATAGGGACCCCGAATGACTACAATGTTCCTCCGCCTCAAGTTTGAGCTCAATCGGAGCAATAGGGGCGGAGCTAGGTTCGAACCCATATCCCAACCTACACTTTATACCGCCATTTTACCCCCACATAGGATCGAATTAATTTCCGGCCCTATGGTAGCCTGGGCTCCGATTTTTTGCATGCCTGTACGGACCCAAAATGGCTACCTACAAACAAGTAAAAGCTTAATCGGAGCCATAGGGACGGAGCAAGGCCCAAACCCCAACCTGCTCTTTACGTATATACATTTGACCCAGATTTTGGATGGAACATTTCTCCGGCCCTATGGCAGCCGCGGCTCCTGTTTCTTGCATGCGCTTAGGGACCCCGAGTGCCTAGCAACAAACAAAGTTTGAGCTCAATCGGAGTCATAGCGGCGGAGCAAAGTCAAAACCCAAAACCCCTCCCAAGCCGATTTTGGCCATTTGACCCCGATTTAGTATCGAACTTTTTTACGGCTCTATGGAAGCCGCGGCTCCGGTTTTTTGCATGCGCTTAGGGACCGAAAATGCCTACCTTCCAACCAAGTTTGAAATCAATCGGAGCCATAGGGGCGGAGTAAAGTCCCAACCCAACCTGCTCTTTACGTATATGCATTTGACCCTGATTTGGGATCGAACATTTTCCGGCCCTATGGCAGCCGCAGCTCCAATGTTTTGCATGGCGTAGGGTCCCCGAATGACTACAATGTTCCCCCGCATCAAGTTTGAGCCCAATCGGAGCCATAAGAGCGGGGCTAGGTCCGAACCAAAAACCCAACTTCTACCGCATACCGCCATTTTACCCTCACATAGGATCGAAATATTTTTCCGGCTCTATGGCAGCCGGGGCTCCGATTTTTTGCATGCCTGTAGGGACCCAAAATGGCTTCCTTCAAACCAAGTTTGAGCTCAATCGGAGCTATAGGGACGGAGCAAGGTCCAAACCCAACCTACTCTTTGCGTATATGCACAAGACCTAATTCTAGGATCGATCTATTTTAAGGGTCTATAGCATCCGCGGCTCTGATTTTGCATGCGCTAAGGGAGCCAAAGTGCCTACCTACGAATCAAGTTTGAGCTCAATCGGAGCCATAGGGGTGGAGCAAAAACCAAACCCAACCAGTTATTTACATATATGAATTTGACCTTGATTTGGGATCGAACTTTTCTCCGGAATTCGTATGCGCGTAGGGACCCCGAATGACTTCCTCCATATCAAGTTTGAGCTCAATCGGAGCCATAGGGGCGGAGCTAGGTCCGAACCCAAATCCCAATCTACACCGAATACAGCAATTTTATACCCAACTAGGATCGAAATTGTTTGCGGCCATATGGCAACCGGGGCTCCTATTTTGCATGCCTGTAGGGATCCAAATGGCTACCTCAGTTCCAAGTTTGAGCTCAATCGGAGTCATAAGGACGGAGCAAGGTCCAAACCCAACACTATTTGCGTATATGCATTTGACCCAATTCTAGGATCGAATTTTTTCCGGCCTGTTGGCAGGGACTGAGGATGCCTTCCTCCATACCAAGTTTGAGCTCAATCAGAGCCATAGGGGCGGAGCTAGGTCCGAACCCAAATCCCCGCCTACACCGAATACCGTCATTTTACCCCCAACTAGGATTGAACTTTTTCCGGCCTTATGGCAGCCGGGGCTCCGATTTTTTGCATGCTCTAAGGACCAAAAATGGCTACCTCAGTACCAAGTTTGAACTAAATCAGAGCCAAGGAACGGAGCAAGGTCCCAACCCAACCTACTCTTTGCGTATATTCATTTAACCCAATTCTAGGATCGAGTTTTTTTTCCGGCACTATGGCAGCCGCGGCTCCAATTTTTTGCAAGCGCGTAGGGACCACGAATGCCTACCTCCGTAGCAAGTTTGAGCTCAATCGGAGCCATAGGGGCGGAGCTAGTTCCGAACCCAAATCCCCACCTACACCGAATACCGCCAATTCACCCCCAACCAGGATCGAATTATTTCCGACCCTATGGCAGTCGTGGCTTCAATTTTTTGCATGCCTGTAGGGACCCCAAATGGCTACCTCAGAACCAAGTTTGAGCTCAATCAGAGCCATAGGGACGGAGCAAAGTCCAAACCCAACCTACTCTTTGAGTATATGCATTTGACCCAATATATGCGTTTACCTAAAAACTTTTCTATTACCCTATAAGAGCCGTGGCTTCGGTTTTTGCATGCGCGTAGGTACACCAAGTGCCTACCTACAAACCAAGTTTGAGCCCAATCGAAGTCATAGCGGCGGAGCAAAGTCATAACTTAAAACCCCACTCAAGCCGATTTTGTCCATTTGACCCCGACTTAGGATCGAACTTTTTTCCGACCCTATGGAAGCCGCGGCTCCGGATTCTTCCATTGACCTAGGGACCCCAACTGCCTACTTTCAAACCAAGTTTAAGCTCAATCGGAGCCATAGGGGGGGAATTCAATACCCAACTTTCTCTTTACGAATATGCATTTGACCCAGATTTGGGATCGAACTTTTCTCCTACCCTATGGGAGCGGCGGCTCCGGATTTTCGCATGCACTTAGGGACCCAAACTGCCTACCTACAAACCAAGTTTGATCTCAATCGGAGCAATAGGGGCGAGGCAAAGTCAAAACCCAACCTGCTCTTTACGTTTATGCATTTGTCCAAGATTTTGGATCGAACTTTTCTCCGACCCTATGAGAGCCGCGGCTCCGGTTTTTTGCATTCGCGTAGGGACTCCAAGAGCCTACCTACAAACAAAGTTTGAGCCCAATAGGAGTCATAGCGGCAGAGCAAAGTCAAATCCAAAACCCCACCTAAGCCGCATTTGGCCATTTGACCCAGATTTAAATTCGAACTTTTCTGAGGCCCTATGGCGGCCGAGGCTCCGGTTTTTTGCATGCCTGTAGGGACCCAAAGTACCTTCCTAAAAACCAAGTTTGAGCCCAATCGGAGCCATAGGGGCGGAGCAAGGTCCAACCATATTTACTCTTTGCGTATATGCATTTGACCCAGATTTGGGATCGAATTTTTCTACGGCTATTTGGCAGCCGCGGCTATGGTATTTTGCTTGCATTTAGGGACCCCGAATGCCTAGCAACAAACCAAGTTTGAGCTCAATCGGAGCCATAGGGGCGGAGCAAAGTCCAAACCCAAAACCCCACCTAAGCCGCTTTTGGCCATTTGACCCCGATTTAGGATCGAATTTTTTCCGACCCTATGAGAGCCGCGGCTCCGGGTTTTGCCTGCCGGTAGGGACCCCCACTTTTTTTGCATGCGCTTTGTGACCCCCACTGCCTACGTACAAACCAAGTTTGAGCTCAATCGGAGCCAAAGAGGCGGAGCAAAGTCCAAACCCAATTTTTTTTGCGTATATGCATTTGACCCCGATTTCGGATCAAACTTTTCTCCAGCCCTATGGCAGCCGCGCCTGCGATTTTTGCATGCCGGTAGGAACCCCAAGTGCCTACCTACAAACCAAGTTTAAGTTCAATCGGAGCCATTTGGGCGGAGCAAAGTCCAAACCCAAAACCCCACCTAAACAGCTTTTGGCCATTTGTCCCCGATTTAGGATCGAACTTTTCTCCGACCCTATGAGAGCCGCGGCTCCGGGTTTTGCCTGCCGGTAGGGACCCCCACTCTCTACGTACAAACCAAGTTTGAGCTCAATCGGAGCCATAGGGGCGGAGCAAAGACCAAACCGAAACTGCTCTTTGCGAATATGCATTTGACCCAAATTATGGATCGAACCTTTCTCCGGGCCTATGGCAGCCGCGGCTCCGGTTTTTTGTATGCCTGTAGGGATCTCAAGTGCCTACCTACAAACCAAGTTTTAGCTCAATCGGAGCCGTAGGGGCGGAGCAAAGTCCAAACCCAAAACCCAACCCAAAACGGCTTTTGGTCATTTGACCCCGATTTAGGATCGAACTTTTTTCCGACCTTATGGGAGCCGCGGCTCCGGCTTTTGCATGCCGTTAGGGACCCCAAGTGCCTACCTACAAACCAAGTTTGAGCTCAATCGGAGCAAAAATGACGGAGCAAAGTCCTAACTCAATCTGCTCTTTGCGTATATTCATTTGACCCAGATTTGGGATCGATTTTTTCTCCGGCCCCATGGTAGCCGCGGCTCCGGTTTTTTGCATGCCTGTTGGGACCCCAAGTGCCTACCTACAAACCAAGATTGAGCTATTTCGGAGCCATAGGGGCGGAGAAAAGTCTAAACCAAAAACCCCACCTAAGCCGCTTTTGGGCATTTGACCCCGCTTTTGGATCTACTTTTTTTTTTGACCCTATGAGAGTCGCAGTTCCGGTATTTTGCATGCGCTTAGGGACCCCAACTGCCTTCCTACAAACCAAGTTTGAGCTCAATCGGAGCCATAGGGGTGGAGCAATGTCCAAACCCAATCCTGCTCTTTGCTTATATGCATTTGACCCAGATTTTGGGTCGAACTTTTCTCCGGCCCTATGGCAGCCGCGGCTCCGGTTGTTTGTATTCCTTTAGGGACCCTAAGTGTTTACCTTCAAACCAAGTTTGATCCCGATTCGAGCCATTAGGCTGAGCAAAGCCCAAACCCAAAACCCCACCTCAACAGCTTTTGGCCATTTGTCCCCGATTTAGGATCGAACTTTTATCCGACCCTATGAGAGCCGCGGCTCCGGGTTTTGCATGCCGGTAGGGACCCCCACTCTCTACGTACAATCCAAGTTTGAGCTCAATCGGAGCCATAGGGGCGGAGAAAAGTCTAAACCAAAAACCCCACCTAAGCCGCCTTTGGGCATTTGACCCCGCTTTTGGATCTATTTTTTTTTCGACCCTATGAGAGTCGCAGTTCCGGTTTTTTGCATGCGCTTAGGGACCCCAACTGCCCACCTACAAACCAAGTTTGAGCTCAATCGGAGCCATAGGGGTGGAGCAATGTCAAAACCCAATCCTGCTCTTTGCTTATATGCATTTGACCCAGATTTTGGGTCGAACTTTTCTCCGGCCCTATGGCAGCCGCGGCTCCGGTTGTTTGTATTCCTTTAGGGACCCTAAGTGTTTACCTTCAAACCAAGTTTGATCCCGATTCGAGCCATTAGGCGGAGCAAAATCCAAACCCAAAACCCCACCTAAACAGCTTTTGGCCATTTGTCCCCGATTTAGGATCGAACTTTTCTCCGACCCTATGAGAGCCGCGGCTCCGGGTTTTGCATGCCGGTAGGGACCCCCACTCTCTACGTACAAACCAAGTTTGAGCTCAATCGGAGCCATAGGGGCGAAGCAAAGACCAAACCGAAACTGCTCTTTGCGGATATGCATTTGACCCAAATTATGGATCGAACCTTTCTCCGGGCCTATGGCAGCCGCGGCTCCGGTTTTTTGTATGCCTGTAGGGATCTCAAGTGCCTACCTACAAACCAAGTTTGAGCTCAATCGGAGCCGTAGGGGCGGAGCAAAGTCCAAACCCAAAACCCAACCTAAACGGCTTTTGGTCATTTGACCCCGATTTAGGATCGAACTTTTTTCCGACCTTATGGGAGCCGCGGCTCCGGCTTTTGCATGCCGTTAGGGACCCCAAGTGCCTACCTACAAACCAAGTTTGAGCTCAATCGGAGCAATAGGGACGGAGCAAAGTCCTAACCCAATCTGCTCTTTGTGTATATTCATTTGACCCAGATTTGGGATCGATTTTTTCTCCGGCCCTATGGTAGCCGCGGCTCCGGTTTTTTGCATGCCTGTTGGGACCCCAAGTGCCTACCTACAAACCAAGATTGAGCTATTTCGGAGCCATAGGGGCGGAGAAAAGTCTAAACCAAAAACCCCACCTAAGCCGCTTTTGGGCATTTGACACCGCTTTTGGATCTATTTTTTTTCGACCCTATGAGAGTCGATGTTCCGGTTTTTGCATGCGCTTAGGGACCCCAACTGCCTTCCTACAAACCAAGTTTGAGCTCAATCGGAGCCATAGGGGTGGAGCAATGTCCAAACCCAATCCTGCTCTTTGCTTATATGCATTTGACCCAATTTTGGGTCGAACTTTTCTCCGGCCCTATGGCAGCCGCGGCTCCGGTTGTTTGTATTCCTGTAGGGACCCTAAGTGTTTACCTTCAAACCAAGTTTGATCCCGATTCGAGCCATTAGGCGGAGCAAAGTCCAAACCCAAAACCCCACCTAAACAGCTTTTGGCCATTTGTCCCCGATTTAGGATCGAACTTTTCTCCGACCCTATGAGAGCCGCGGCTCCGGGTTTTGCATGCCGGTAGGAACCCCACTCTCTACGTACAAACCAAGTTTGAGCTCAATCGGAGCCATAGGGGCGGATCAAAGACCAAACCGAAACTGCTCTTTGCGAATATGCATTTGACCCAAATTATGGATCGAACCTTTCTCCGGGCCTATGGCAGCCGCGGCACCGGTTTTTTGTATGCCTGTAGGGATCTCAAGTGCCTACCTACAAACCAAGTTTTAGCTCAATCGGAGCCGTAGGGGCGAAGCAAAGTCCAAACCAAAAACCCAACCTAAACGGCTTTTGGTCATTTGACCCCGATTTAGGATCGAACTTTTTTCCGACCTTATGGGAGCCGCGGCTCCGGCTTTTGCATGCCGTTAGGGACCCCAAGTGCCTACCTACAAACCAAGTTTGAGCTCAATCGGAGCAAAAGGGACGGAGAAAAGTCCTAACTCAATCTGCTCTTTGCGTAAATTCATTTGACCCAGATTTGGGATCGATTTTTTCTCCGGCCCCATGGTAGCCGCGGCTCCGGTTTTTTGCATGCCTGTTGTGACCCCAAGTGCCTACCTACAAACCAAGATTGAGCTATTTCGGAGCCATAGGGGCTGAGAAAAGTCTAAACCAAAAACCCCACCTAAGCCGCTTTTGGGCATTTGACCCCGCTTTTGGATCTATTTTTTTTCGACCCTATGAGGGTCGCAGTTCCGGTTTTTTGCATGCGCTTAGGGACCCCAACTGCCTTCCTACAAACCAAGTTTGAGCTCAATCGGAGCCATAGGGGTGGAGCAATGTCCAAACCCAATCCTGCTCTTTGCTTATATGCATTTGACCCAGATTTTGGGTCGCACTTTTCTCCGGCCCTATGGCAGCCGCGGCTCCGGTTGTTTGTATTCCTTTAGGGACCCTAAGTGTTTACCTTCAAAACAAGTTTGATCCCGATTCGAGCCATTAGGCGGAGCAAAGTCCAAACCCAAAACCCCATCTAAGCCGCTTTTGGCCATTTGACCCCGATTTAGGATCGAACTTTTTCCGACCCTATGGGAGCTGCGGCTTCGGTTTTTTGCAAGCCCTTAGGGACCCCACTGCCTCCCTACAAACTAAGTCAAAACCCAAAACCCCACCTAACCCGCTTTTGGCCATTTCGTCCCGATTTAGGATCGAATTTTTTTCCGACCTTATGGGAGCCGCGGCTCCGGTTTTTGCATGCGCTTAGAGTCCAACTGCCTACCTACAAACCCAGATTGAGCTCAATCGGAGCCATAGGGGCGGAGCAAAATCCAAACCAAATCTGTTCTTTTCGTATATGCATTTGACCCAGATTTAGGATCGAACTTTTCTCCGGCCCTATAGCAGACACGGCTCCGTTTTTTTTGCATGCCTGTAGGAACACCAAGTGCTTACCTACAAACCAAGTTTGGGCTCAATCGGAGCAATAGGGGTGGAGCAAAGTCCAAACCCAATATTTTCTATTCGTAAATGCATTTGACCCCGATTTGGGATCGATCTTTTCTCCGGCCCTATTACAGCCGCGGCTTAGGTTTTTTGCATGCCTATTTGGACCCCAAGTGCCTACCTACAAACCAAGTTTTCTCTGGCCCTTTGGCAGCCGCGTTTCCGTTCTTTTGCATGCGCTTAGGGACCACGACTGCCTGCCTACAAACCAAGTTTGAGATCAATCGGAGTAGGGGCGGAGCAAAGTCCAAACCCATTCTGCTCTTTGTGAATATGAATTTGACCCAGATATGGGATCGATTTTTTCTCCGGCCCTATGGCAGCCCCGGCTTCAGTTTTTTGCATGCCTGTAGGGACCTCCACTGCCTACCGACAAACCAAGTTTGAGCTAAATCGGAGCCATAGGGGCGGAGCAAAGACCAAACCCAGTCTGGTCTTTGCGTATATGAATTTGACCAAGATTTGGGATCGAACTTTTCTACAGCACTATGGCAGCGGCGGATCCGGATTTTTGCATGCCTGTAGGCACCCCAAGTGCCTACCTACAAACCAAGTTTTAGCTCAATCGGAGCCATAGGGGCGGAGCAAAGTCGAAACCCAAAAGCCCATGTAAGCCGCTTTTGGCCATTTGGCACCGATTGAAGATCGAACCTTTTTTCGACGTTATGGGAGCCGCGGCTCTGGTTTTTTGCATGCCCTTAGGGACCCCCACTGCCTACCAACAAACCAAGTTTGAGCTCAATCTGAGCCATAGGGCTTGAGCAAAGTCTAAACCCAATCTGCTCTTTGCGTATATGCATTTGACCCAGATTTTGGATCGAACTTTTCTCTGGCCCAATGGCAGCCGCGGCTCCGCTTTTTTGCATGCCTGTAGGGACCCAACTGCCTACCTACAAACCAAGTTTGAGCTCAATCGTAGCCATAGGGGCGGAGCAAAGTCCAAACGCAAAAACCCATCTTAGCCGCTTTTTGCTATTTGGATCGAACTTTTTCCGACCCTATGGGAGCCGCGGATCCGGTTTTTTGCATGCGCTTAGGGACCCCCACTGCCTACCTACAAACCAAGTTTGAGCTCAATCGGAGACAAAGGGGCGGAGCAAAGTCCAAACCAAATTTGGTCTTTGCGTATATGCATTTGACAGAGATTTGGGATCGAACTTTTTTCCGACCATATGGGAGCCGCGGCTCCGGTTTTTTGCATGCACTTAGGGATCCCCACTGCCTACCTACAAACCAAGTTTGAGCTCAATCGGAGTCATAAGGGCGGAGCAAAGACCAAATCCAAAACCTCACCTAAGCCGATTTTGGCCATTTGACCCCGATTTAGGATCGAACCTTTTTCCGACCCTATGGGAGCCGCGGCTCCGGTTTTTTGCACGCGTTTAGGGACCCCTACTGCCCACATACAAACCAAGTTTTAGCTCAATCGGAGCTATAGGGGCGAAGCAAAGTCCAAACCCAATCTGCTCTTTGCGTATATGCATTTGACCAAGATTTGGGATCGAACTTTTCTCCGGCCCTTTGGCAGCCGCGCCTACGTTTTTTTGCATGCCTGTAGGGACCCCAAGTGCCTATCTACAACTCAAGTTTGAGCTCAATCGGAGTCATAGGGGCGGAGCAAAGTCCTAACGCAACACCCCACCTTAGCCGCTTTTGACCATTTGACCCCGATTTAGGATCGAACATTTTTCCGACCCTATGTGAGCCGAGGTTCCGGTTTTTTGCATGCGCTTAGGGAACCCCACTGCCTAGCGAAGCAAAGTCCAAACTCAAAATCACACCTTAGCCGCTTTCGGCCATTTGAAAAAGATTTAGGATCGAACTTTTTTCCGACCCTACGGGAGCCGCGGTTCCGGTTTTTTGCTGCGTTTAGGGACCCCAACTGCCTACCTACAAACCAAGTTTGAGTTCAATCGGAGCCATAGGGGCGGAGCAAAGTCAAAACCCAATCTGCTCTTTGCGTATATTCATTTGACCCAGATTTGGAGTCGAACTTTTCTCCGGCCCTTTGGCAGCCGCGGCTCCGGTTTTTTAATGCCTGTAGGGACCCCAAGTGCCTACCTACAAACCAAGTTTGAGCTCAATCGGAGTCATAGGGGCGGAGCAAAGTCCAAACGCAAAACCCAACCTTAGCCGCTTTTGACCATTTGACCCCGATTTAGGATCGAACGTTTTTCAAACCCTATGTGAGCCGAGGTTCCGGTTTTTTGCATGCGCTTAGGGAACCCCACTGCCTACCAACAAACCAAGTTTGAGCTCAATCGGAGCCATAGGGGCAGAAAAAAATCCAAACCCAATCTGCTGTTTGCGTATATGCATTTGACCCAGATTTTTGGATCGAACCATTCTCCGTCCCTATGGCAGCCGCGGCTCCGGTTTTTTGCATGCCTGTAGGGACCCAACTGCCTACCTATAAACCAAGTTTGAGCTCAATCGGAGTCATAGGGGCGGAGCAAGTCCAAACCCAAAACCAAACCTAAGTTGCTTTTGGCCATTAGAACCTGATTTAGGATCGAACCTTTTCCCGACCCAATAGGAGCCGCGACTCCGGTATTTGCATGCGCTTAGGTACACCCCTTGCCTACGGACAAACCCACATTAAGCTAAATCAGAGCTAAAAGGGCGGAGCAAAGTCCAAACCCCATCTGACCTTTGCGTATATGCATTTAACCCAGATTTGGGATCGAACTTTTCTCTGGCCCAATGGCAGCCGCGGCTCTGGTTTTTTGCCTGCCTGTAGGCGCCCCAAGTGCCTACCTACAAACCAAGTTTGAGCTCAATCGGAGTCATAGGGGCGAAGCAATGTCCAAACCCAAAACCCCACCTAAGCCGCTTTTGGCCATTTGAACCCGATTTAGGATCGAACTTTTTTCCGACCCTATTGGACACGCGGCTCCGGTTTTTTGCTTGCACTTAGGGACCCCCACTGCCTACCTACAAATCAAGTTTGAGCTCAATCGGAGCCATAGGGGCGGAGCAAAGTCAAAACCCAATCTGCTATTTGCGTATATGCATTTGACCCAGATTTGGGATCGAACTTTTTTCCGGCCTTTTGCAGCCGCGTGTCCGGTTTTTTGCATGCCTGTAGGGACACCAAGTGCCTACCTACAAAACCTAGTTTGAGCTCAATCGGAGTCATAGGGGCGGAGCAAAGTCCAAACGAAAAACCCAATCTAAGCCGCTTTTGGCAATTTGACCCCGATTAAGGATCGAATTTTGTTGGGCACCTATGGGAGACGCGGCCCCGGTTTTTTTGCATGCGCTTAGGTACCCCCACTTCCTACCTACAAACCAAGTTTGAGCTCAATCGGAGCAATAGGGGCGGAGCAAATGCCAAACCCATTTTGCTATTTGCCTAAATGCATTTGACCCAGATTTGGGATCGAACCATTCTCCGTCCCTATGGCAGCTGCGGCTCCGGTTTTTTTGCATGCCTGTAGGGACCCCAAGTGCCTACCTACAAACAAATTTTGAGCTCAATCGAAGTCATAGGGGCGAAGCAAAATCCAAACCCAAAACCCCACCTAAGCCGCTTTTGGCCAAATGACCCCAATTTAGGATCGAACGTTTTTCGACCCTATAGGAGCCGCGGCTCCGGTTTTTTGCATGCGCTTAGGGACCCCAACTGCCTACCTACAAACCAAGTTTGAGCTCAATCGGAGCCATAGGGGCGGAGCAAAGTCCAAACCCAATCTGCTCTTTGCGTGTATGAATTTGACCCAGATTTGGAGTCGAACTTTTCTCCGGCCCAATGGCAGCCGCTTCTCCGGTTTTTTGAATGCATGTAGAGACCCAAAGAGCCTACTGACAAACCAAGTTTGAGCTCAATCGGAGTCTTAGGGGCGGAGCGAAGTTCAAACCAAAAACCCCACCTAAGCCGCTTTTGGCCATTTGACCCCGATTTAGGATCGAACTTTTTTCCGAACATATTGGAGCCCCGGCTCCGGTTTTTTGCATGCGCTAAGGGAACCCCACTGCCTACGTACAAACAAGGTTTGAGCTCAATCGGAGCCATAGGGGCGGAGCAAAAGCCAACCCCAATCAGCTCTTTGCGTTTATGCATTTGACCAAGATTTGGGATCGAACTTTTCTCCGGCCCTATTGCCGCTGCGGCTCTGGTTTTTTGCATGCCTGTAGGGACCCCAAGTGCCTACCTACAAACCAAGTTTGAGCTAAATCGGGGTCATAGGGGCGGAGCAAAGTTCAAACCCAAAACCCAACCTTAGCCGCTTTTGGCCATTTGACCCCAATTTAGGATCGAACTTTTTTCCGACCCTATGGGAGCCGCGGCTCCGGTTTTTTTGCATGCGCTTAGGGACCCCCACTGCCTACCTACAAAAAAGTTTGTGTTCAATCGGAGCCATAGGGGCGGAGCAAAGTCCAAACCCAATCTTCTCTTTGCGTATATGCATTTGACCAAGATTTTGGATCGAACTTTTCTCTGGCCCTATGGTATCCGCGGCTCCTTTTTTGCATGCCTGTAGGGACCCCAAGTGCCTACCAAGAACCAAGTTTGAGCTCAATCGGAGTCATAGGGGCGGAGCAAAGTCCAAACCCCAAACCAACCTAAGCCGCTTTTGGCCGTTTGACCCCGATTTAGGATCGAACTTTTTCCGACCCTATGGGAGCTGCGGCTCCGGTTTTTTTTGCATGCTCTTAGGGACCCCCGCTGCTTACCTACAAACCAAGTTTGAGCTCAATCGGAGCCATAGGGGCGGAGCAAAGTCCAACCCCAAATTGCTCTTTGCGTTTATGCATTTGACCCTGATTTGGGATCGAGCTTTTCTCCGGCCCTATGGCAACCGCAGCTCCGGCTTTTTGCATGCCTTTAGGGACCCCAAGTGCCTACCTGTAAACCAAGTTTGAGCAAATCGTACTCATAGGGGCTGAGCAAAATCCAAACACCAAACCAACCTAAGCCGCTTTTAGCCATTAGACCCAGATTTAGGTTCGAATTTTTTTCCGACCATAAGGGAGCCGCGGCTCCGTTTTTTTTGCATGCACTTAGGAACCCCCAATGCCTACCAAAAAAGCAAGTTTGAGCTCAATCGGAGCCCTAGGGGCGGAGCAAAGTCCAAACCCAATCTGCTCTTTGCGTTTATCCATTTGACCCAGATTTCGGATAGAACTTTTCTCCGGCCAAATGGCAGCCGCGGCTCCGGTTTTTTGCATGCCTGTAGGAACCCCAATTGCCTACCTACAAACCAAGTTTGAGCTCAATCGGAGTCATAGGGGCGGAGCAAAGTCCAAATCCAAAGCCCTACCTAAGCCGCTTTTGACCATTTACACCCGATTAAGGATCGAACGTTTTTCCGAACCTATGGGAGCCGCGGCTCCGGTTTTTTGCATGCGCTTAGGGACTCTCACTGCCTTCCCACAAACCAAATTTGATCTTAATCGGAGCCAAAGGGGCGGAGCAAAGTCCAAACCCAATCTGCTCTTTGCGTATATGCATTTCACCGAGATTTGGAATCGAAATTTCCTCCGACCCTATGGCAGCCGCGGCTCCGCTTTTTTGCATGCCTGTAGGGACCCCAAGTGCCTACCTACAAACCAAGTTTGAGCTAAATACCAGCCAAAGGGGCGGAGCAAAGTCCAAACCCAAAACCCCACCTAAGCTGCTTTTGGTCATTGACCTCGATTTAGGATCGATTTTTTTTTCCGACCCTATGGGAGCTGCGGCTCCGGTTTTTTGCATGCGTTTAGGGACCCCCACTATCTACCTACATCCAAGTTTGAGCTCAATCGGAGCCACAGGGGCGGAGCAAAGTCTAAACCCCATCTGCTTTTGCGTATATGCATTTGACCCAGATTTGGGATCGAATTTTTTCTCCGGCTTAATGGCCGCCGCGGCTTCGGTTTTATGTATGCCTAAAGGGACCCCAAGTGCCTACCTACAAACCAAGTTTAGCTCAATTGGAGTCATAGGGGCGGAGCAAACTCCAAACCAAAAGCCCCACCTAAGCCGCTTTTGGCCATTTGACCCCGATTGAGGATCAAACCTTTGTCGACCCTTGGCAGCCGCAGCTCCGTTTTTTTTGCATGCGCTTAGGAGCCCTCACTGCCATACCTACAAATCAAGTTTGAGCTCAATCGGAGCCATAGGAGCGGAGCAAAGTCGAAACCCAATCTGTTCTTTGCGTATATGCATTTGACCATGATGTTGGATCGAACTTTTCTCCGACTAAATAGGAGCCGCGGCTCCGTTTTTTTGCATGCCTGTAGGGTCCCCACGTTCCTACCTACAAACCAAGTTTGAGCTCAATCGTAGTCATAGGGGCGGAGCAAAGTCCAAACCCAAAACCTCACCTAAACCGATTTTGGCCATTTGACCCCGATTTAGGATCGAACTTTTTTCCGACCCTATGGGAACTGCGGCTCCGGTTTTTTGCATGCCTGTAGGGACCTACACTGCCTACCTACAAACAAAGTTTGAGCTCAATCAGAGCCATAGGGGCGGAGCAAAGTCCAAGCACTATCTGCTCTTTGCGTTTATGCATTTGACCCAGATTTGGGATCGAACTTTTCTCCGGCCCTATGGCAGCCGCGGCTCCGGCTTTTTGCATGCCTGTATGGACCCCAAGTGCCTACCCGCAAACCAAGTTTGAGCTCAATCAGAGTCATAGGGGCGGAGCAAAGTCCAAACCCAAAACCAAACCTAAGCCGCTTTTGGCCATTTGACCCCGATTTAGGATCGAAGGTTTTTCCGATCCTATTGGAACCTCGGCTCCGGTTTTTACATGCCTATAGGGACCCCAAGTGCCATTCTACAAACCAAGTTTGAGCTCAATCGGAGCCATAGGGTCAAAAAACCGGAGCCGCGACTGCCATAGGGCCGGAGCAAAGTCCAAACCCAATCTGCTCTTTGCGTATATGCATTTGACCCCGATTTGGGATCGGACTTTTCTCCGGCCCTATGGCAGCCGCGGCTTCGGTTTTTTGCATGCCTGTAGGGACCGCAAGTGCCTACCTACAAACCAAGTTTGAGCTCAATCGGAGTCATAGGGGCGGAGTAAAGTGCAAACCCAAAACACTACCTAAGCCGCTTTTGGCCATTTGACCCCGATTTAGGATCGAAATTATTTACGACCCTCAGGGAGCCGCGGCTCCGCTTTTTTGCATGCCCTTAGGGAGCCCCACTGCCTACCTTCAAACCAAGTTTGAGCTCAATCGGAGCCATAGGGGCTGAGCAAACACAAAATCCCACCTAAGCCGCTTTTGGCCATTAGACCATAGGGCCGGAGAAAAGTTCGATCCCAAATCGGGGTCAAATGCATATACGCAAAGAGTGGATTGGGTTTGGACTTTTCTCCGCCCCTATGGCTCCGATTGTAGCCATTTGAGGTCCCTACAGGCATGCAAAAAATCGGAGCCCCAGCTGCCATAGGGCCGGAAAAAAGTTCGATCCTAATTGGGGGTAAAATGGCGGATTTCGCTCAAGTTGCGGATTTGGGTTTGGACCTAGCTCCGCCTCTATGGAACCGATTGTGCTCAAACTTGTTATGGAGGTAGGCATTCGAGGTCCCTACGCGCATGCAAAAAATTGGAGCCGCGGCTGCCATAGGGCCGGAGAAAAATTCGATTCTAAAATTGGTTCAAATGCATATACACAAAGAGCAGGTTGGGTTTGGACCTTGCTCCGCCCCTTTGGCTCCGATTGAGCTCAAAATTGGTACTGAGGTAACCATTTGAGGTCCCTACAGGCATGCAAAAAATCGGAGCCCCAGCTGCCAAAGGGCCGGAAAAAAGTTCGATCCTAATTGGGGGTAAAATGGCGGATTTCGCTCAAGTTGCGGATTTGGGTTTGGACCTAGCTCCGCCCCTATTGAACCGATTGTGCTCAAACTTGTTATGGAGGTAGGCATTCGAGGTCCCTACGCGCATGCAAAAAATTGGAGCCGCGGCTGCCAAAAGGCCGGAGAAAAGTTCGATTTTAGAATTGGTTCAAATGCATATACACAAAGAGCAGGTTAGGTTTGGACCTTGCTCCGCCCTTATGGCCCCGATTGAGCTCAAACTTGGTACTGAGGTAGCCATTTGAGGTCCCTACAAGCATGCAAAAAATCGGAGCCCCAGCTGCCATAGGGCCGGAAAAAAGTTCGAACCTAATTGGGGGTAAAATGGCGGATTTCGCTGAAGTTGCGGATTTGGGTTTGGACCTAGCTCCGCCCCTATGGAACCGATTGAGCTCAAACTTGGTATGGAGTTAGGCATTCGAGGTCCCTACGCGCATGCAAAAAATTGGAGCCGCGGCTGCCATAGGGCCGGAGAAAAGTTCGATCCTAGAATTGGGTCAAAGGCATATAAACAAAGACCAGGTTGGGTTTGGACCTTGATCCGCCCCTATGGCTCCGAATGAGCTCAAAATTGGTACGGAGGTAGCCATTTGAGGTCCCTACAGGCATGCAAACAATCGGAGCCCCAGCTGCCATTGGGCCGGAAAAAAGTTTGATCCTAATTGGGGGTAAAATGGCGGATTTCGCTGTAGTTGCGGTTTTGGGTTTTGACCTAGCTCCGGCTCTAATAAACCGATTTAGCTCGAACTTGGTTTGTAGGTAGGCAGTGAGGGTCCCTACAGGCATGCAAAAAACCGGAGCCGCAGCTCCCATATTGTCGGAAAAAATTTCGATCCTAAATCGGGGTCAAATGGCCAAAAGCGGCTTAGGTGGGGTTTAGGATTTGGACTTTGCTCCGCCCCTATGACTCCGATTGAGCTCAATCTTTGTTTGTAGGTAGGCACTTTTGGTCCCCTAAGTGCATGCAAAAAAAAACCAGAGCCGTGGCTACCATAGGGCCGGAAAAAAGTTCGATTACACAAATCGGGGTCAAATGTATATATTCAAAGAGCAGACTGGGTTTGATCTTTGCTCCGCCCCTATGACTCCGATTCAGCTCAAACTAGGTTTGTAGGTAGGCACTCGTGGTCCCTACAGGCATGCAAAAAACCGGAGCCGCGGCTACCATAGGACCGGAAAAAAGTTCCTAAATCGGGGTCAATTGGAGGAAAGCGGTTTAGGTTGGGTATCGGGCTTGGACTTTGCTCAGCCCCTATGATTCTGATTGAGCTCAAACTTGGTTTATAGGTAGGCAGTTGGGGTCCCTATAGGCATGCAAAAAACCGGAGCCGCGGCTGCAATAGGGTCGGAAAAAAGTTCTATTCTTATTTCGGGGTCAAATGGCAAAAACTGGCTAAGGTGGAGTTTTGGGTTGGACTTTGCTCCGCCCCTATTGCTCCGATTGAGCTCAAACTTGGTTTGTAGGAAGGCACTTAGGGTCCCTACAGGCATACGAAAAACTGGAGCCCCAGCTGCCATAGGGCCTCAAAAAAATTCTATCCCGAATCTGGGTCAAATGCATTATCGCAAAGAGCAGAATTGGTTTGGACTTTGCTCCGCCCCTATGGCTCCGATTGAGCTCAAACTTGGTTTGTAGGTAGGCAGTGAGGGTTCCTAAGCGCATGCAAAAACCGGAGCCGCGGCTCCAATAGGGTCGGAAAAAAATTCGATCCTAAATCGGGGTCAAATGGACAAAAGCATCTAAGGTCTGGTTTGGGTTTGGACTCTGCTTCGACCCTATGAATCCGATTGAGCTCAAACTTGGTTTGTTGGTAGGCACTTGGGTTTCCTACAGGCATGCAAAGGACCAGATCCTCGGCTGCCATAGGGCCGGAGAAAAAGTCGATCCAGAATCTAGGTCAAATGCATATACGCAAAGAGTAGATTGGGCAAAAACTTGCTCCGCACCTATGGCTCAGATTGAGATCAAATTTGGTTTTAAGGTAGGCAGTGGGGTCCCTAAAAGCATGCAAATACCGGTGCCGCGGCTCCCATAGGGTCAGAAAAAAGTTCGATCCTAAATCGGGGTCAAATGGCCAAAAGCGGCTTAGGTGGGGTTTTGGGTTTGGACTTTGCTCCGTCCCTTTGCAATAAACCGGAGCCACGGCTGCCATAGGGCCCGAAAAAAGTTCGATTCGAAGTCGGGGTCAAATGCATAAACGCAAACAGCAGATTGGGTTTGGACTTTGCTTCGCCACTTTGGCTCCGATTGAGCTCAAACTTGGTTTGTAGGTAGGGAGTGGAGGTCCCTACAGGCATGCAAAAAACCGGAGCCACATCTCAGATAGGGTCGGAAAAAAGTTCGATACTAAATCGGGGTCAAATAGCCAAAAGCGGCTAAGGTGGGGTTTTGGTTTGGACTTTGCTCCGCCCCTATGACTCCGATTGAGCTCAAACTTGGTTTGTAGGTAGGCACTTGGGGTCAATAGAGTCATGCAAAAAAACGGAGCCGCGGATGACAAAGGGCCGGAGAAAAGTTCGATCCGAAATCTTGGAAAAATGCATATACGCAAAGGTAAGCAGTAGGCCAGTTGGGGTCCCTAAGCGCGTGCAAAAAAGCGGAGCCGCGGCTCCCATAGGGTCGGAAAAAAGTTCGATCCTAAATCGGGATCAATTGGCCAAAGCGGATTAGGTGGGGTTTTCGGTTTGGACTTTGCTCCGCCCCTATGACTCCGATTGAGATCAAAATTGGTTTGTAGGTAGGCACTTGGGGTCCCTACAGGCATGCAAAAAACCGGAGCGGCGGCTGCCTTAGGGCCGGAGAAAATTTCGATCCCAAATCTGGGTCAAATGCATATACGCAAAGAACCAGATTGGGAATGACTTTGCTCCGCCCATATGGCTCCATTTAGCTCAAACTTGGTTTGTAGGTAGGCAGTGGGGGTCTCTACAGGCATGCAAAAAACCGGAGCCGCGGCTCCAATAGGGTCGGAAAAGAGTTCGATCCTAAATCGGGGTCAAATGGCTAAAAGTTGCTTAGGTTGGGTTTTTGGTTTGGACTTTGCTCCGCCGCTATTGCTCCGATTGAGCTCAAAGTTGGTTTGTAGGTATGCACTTGGGGCCCCTACAGGCATGCAAAAAACCGGAGCCGCGGCTGCCATAGGACCGGAGAAAAATTCGATCCCAAATCTGGGTCAAATGCATATACGCAAAGTCCAGTTTGTGTTTGGACTTTGCTCCGCCCCTATAGCTCCGATTGAGCTCAAACTTGGTTTGTAGGTAGGCACTTGGGATCCCTAAGCGCATGCAAAAACGGAGCCAAGGCTGCCATAGTCCCGGAGAAAAGTTCGATCCCAAATCTGGGTCAAATGCATAAACGCAAAGAGCAGATTGGGTTGGGACTCTGCTCCACCCCTATGGCTTTGATTGAGCTGAAACTTGGTTTGTAGGTAGGCACTTGGGGTCCCTACAGGCATGCAAAAAACCGGAGCCGCGGCTGCCATAGGGCCGGAGAAAAGTTCGACCACATAGCTGGGTCAAATGCATATACGCAAAGACCAGATTGGGTTTGGACTTTGCTCCGCCCTTATGGCTCCGATTTAGCTCAAACTTGGTTTGTAGGTAGGCAGTGGGGTCCCTACAGGCATGCAAAAAACCGGAGCCGCGGATACCATAGGGTCGGAAAAAGGCTCGATCCTAAATAGGGGTCAAATGGCCAAAAGCGGCTTAGGTGGGGTTTTGGGTTTGGACTTTGCTCCGCCGCTATTGCTCCGATTGAGCTTAAACTTAGTTTGTAGTTAGGCACTTGGGGGTCCCTACAGGCGTGTAAAAATCCGGAGCCGCGGCTGCCATAGTCCCGGAGAAGAATTCGATCCTAAATCTGGGTCAAATGCATATGCGCAAAGACCAGATTGGGTTTGGACTTTGCTCCGCCCTTATGGCTCCGATTTAGCTCAAACTTGGTTTGTAGGTAGGCAGTGGGGGTCCCTACAGGCATGCAAAAAACCGGAGCCGCGGCTCCAATAGGGTCGGAATAAAGTTCGATCCTAAATCGGGGTCAAATGGCTAAAAGCGGCTTAAGTTGGGATTTTTGTTTGGACTTTGCTCCGCCGCAATGGCTCCGATTGGGCTCAAACTTGGTTTGTAGGTAGACATTTGGGGTCCCTGCAGGCATCCAAAAAACCGGAGCCGCGGCTGCCATAGGACCGGAGAAAAGTTCGATCCCAAATCTGGGTCAAATGCATATACACAAAGACCAGATTGGGTTTGGACTTTGCTCCGCACCTATGGGTACGATTGAGCTCACACTTGGTTTGTAGGTAGGGAGTGGGGATCCCTAAGCGCATGCAAAAAACGGAGCCGCGGCTCCCATAGGGTCGGAAAAAGTTCGATCCTAAATCGGGGTCAAGTGGCCAAAAGCGGCTTAGGTTGTGTTTTGGGTTTGGACTTTGCTCTGCCACTATGGCACTGATTGAGCTCAAAGTTGGTTTGTAGGTATGCAATTGGGGTCCCTACAGGCATGCAAAAAACCGGAGCCGCGGCTGCCATAGGGTCGGAGAAAAGTTCGATCCCAAATCTGGGTCAAATGCATATACGCAAAGTAAAGTTTGGGTTTAGACTTTGCT
Source organism: Fragum fragum (assembly GCA_946902895.1). NCBI lineage: Eukaryota > Metazoa > Mollusca > Bivalvia > Cardiida > Cardiidae > Fragum > Fragum fragum. Next base: position 39,110,800 of record OX336380.1, read on the forward strand.
TCGATTGAGCTCAAACTTGGTTTGGAGGTAAGCAGTGGCGGTCCCTAAGCGCATGCAAAAAACCGGAGCCGGAGCTCCCATAGGTTCGGAAAAAAGCTCGATCCTAAATCGAGGTCAAATGGCCAAAAGCGGCTGAGGTTTGGTCTTGGGTTTGGACTTTGCTCCGCCGCTATGGCTCCGATTGAGCTCAAACTTGGTTTGGAGGTAGGCACTTGGGGTCCCTACAGGCATGCAAAAAAACCGGAGCCGCCGCTGCGGCTTAGATGGGGTTTTGGGTTTGGACTTTGCTCCGCCGCTATGGCTCCGATTGAGCTCAAGCTTTGTTTGTAGGTACGCACTTGGGATCCCTACAGGCATGCACAAAACCGGAGGCGCGGCTGCATAGGGCAGGAGAAAAGTTCGATCCCAAATCTGGGTCAAATGCATATACGCAAAGAGCAGATTGGGTTTGGACTTTGCTCCGCCCCTATGGCTCTGATTGAGCTCATACTTGGTTTGTAGGTAGGCACTTGGGGTCCCTACAGGTATGCAAAAAAACGGAGCCGCGGCCCCCATAGGGTCGGAAAAAAGTTCGATCATAAATCGGGGTCAAATGGCCAAATGCGGCGTAGGTGGGGTTTTGGGCTGGGACTTTGCTCCGCCGCTATTTCTCCGATTGAGCTAAACTTGGTTTGTCGATAGGCACTTGGGCTCCCCATATGCATGTAAAAACCGGAGCCACGGCTGCAATAGGGTCGGAGAAAAGCTCGATCCCAAATCTGGATCAAATGCATAAACGTAAAGAGCAGATTGGGTTTTGACTTTGCTGCGCCCCTATGGCTCCGATTGAGCTTTAACTTTGTTTGTAGGTAGGCAGTTGGGGTCCCTACAGGCATGCAAAAAAACCGGAGCCGCGGCTCCCATAGGGGCGGGAAAAAAATCGATCCTAAATCGGGGTCAAATGGCCAAAAGCGGCTTAGATGGGGTTTTGATTTTGGACTTTGCTCCGCCGCTATGGCTCCGATTGAGCTCAAACCTGGTTTATAGCTGTGCACTTGAGGTCCCTACAGGCATGCAAAAAACCGGAGCCTCGGCTGCCATAGGGTCGGAGAAAAGTTCGATCCAAAATCTGGGTCAAATGCATATACGCAAAGTCCAGATTGGGTTTGGACTTAGCTCCGCCCCCATGGCTCCGAGTGAGCACAAACTTAGATTGTAGGTAGGCAGTGGGGGTCTCTAAGCGCATGCAAAAAAAACGGAGCCGCGGCTCCCATAGGGTCTGAGATAAGCTCGATCCTAAATCGGGGTCAAATGTCCAAAAGCGGCTTAGGTTGGGTTTTGGGTTTGGACTTTGCTTCGCCGCTATGCCTCCGATAGAGCTCAAACTTGGTATGTAGGTAGGCATTTGGGGTCCCTAAAGGCATGCAAATAACCGGAGTCGCGGCTGCCATAGGGCAGGAGAAAAGTTCGATCCCAAATCTGGGTCAAATTCATATACGCAAAGAGCAGATTGGGTTTAGACTTTGCTCCGACCCTATGGCTCTGATTGAGCACAAACTTGGTTTGTAGGTGGGCAGTGGGGTTCCTAAGCGCATGCAAAAAACCGGAGCCGCGGCTCCCAAAGGGTCAGACAAAAGCGCGATCCTAAGTCGGGGTCGAATGGCCAAAAGCGGCTTAGGTCTGGTTTTTGGTTTGGACTTTGCTCCGTCGCTTTGGCTCCGATTGAGCTCAAACCTGGTTTGTAGGTAGGCATTTAGGGTCCCTACAGGCATGCAAAAACCGGAGCCGCAGCTGCCATAAGGCCGGAGAAAAGTTCGATCCCAAATCTGGGTCAAATGCATATACGCAAAGAGCAGATAGTGCTTGGACTTTGCTCCGCCCCTATGGCTCTGATTGAGCTCAAACTTTGTTTGTAGGTAGGCAGTGTAGGTCCCTACAGGCATGCAAAAAACCGGAGCCGCAGTTCCCATAGGGTCGGAAAAAAGTTCGATCCTAAATCGGGGTCAAATGGCCAAAAGCGGCTTAGGTGGGATTTTGGGTTTGGATTTTGCTCCGCCCCTATGACTCCGATTGAGCTCAAACTTGGTTTGTAGGTAGGCACTTGCGGTCCCTAAGTGCATGCAAAAAAAAAAAAGAAGCCACAGCTGCCTTAGGGCCGAAGAAAAGTTCAATCCCAAATCTGGGTCAAATGCATATACGCAAAGATCAGAGTTGGTTTGGACTTTGCTCCACCCTTATGGCTCCGATTGGGCTCAAACTTGGTTTGTAGGTAGGCCGTTGGGGTCCCTAAGTGCATGCAAAAAACCGGAGCCGCGACTCCCATCGGGTTGAAAAAAAAGTTTGGACCTTGCTCCGTCCATAGGGGCGGAGCTAGGTCCAAACCCAACCTGCTCTTTGTGTATATGCATTTGACCCAATTCTAGGATCGAACTTTTCTCCGGCCCTATGGCAGCCGCGGCTCCAATTTTTTGCATGCGCGTAGGGACCTCGTATGCCTACCTCCATACAAAGTTTGAGCGCAATCGGTTCCATAGGGGCGGAGCTAGGTCCAAACCAAAATTCGCAACTACAGCGAAATCCGCCATTTTACCCCAAATTAGGATCCAACTTTTTTCCGGCCCTATGGCAGCCGGGGCTCCGATTTTTTGCATGCATATAGGGACCTCAAATGGCTACCTCAGTACCAAGTTTGAGCTCAATCGGAGCCATAGGGGCGGAACTAGGTCCAAACCCAACCTGCTCTTTGTGTATATGCATTTGACCCAATTCTAGGATCGAACTTTTCTCCGGCCCTATGGCAGCCGCGGCTCCATTTTTTGCATGCGCGTAGGGACCTCGTATGCCTACCATCATACCAAGTTTGAGCTCAATCGGTTCCATAGGGGCGGAGCTAGGTCCAAACCCAAATTCGCAACTACAGCGAAATCCGCCATTTTACCCCCAATTTGGATCGAACTTTTTTCCGGCCCTATGGCAGCCGGGGCTCCGATGTTTTGCGTGTCTATAGGGACCTCAAATGGCTACCTCAGTACCAAGTTTGAGCTCAATCGGAGCCATAGGGGCGGAGCTAGGTCCAAACCCGACCTGCTCTTTGTGTATATGCATTTGACCCAATTCTAGGATCGAACTTTTCTCCGGCCCTATGGCAGCCGCGGCTCCAATTTTTTGCATGCGCGTAGGGACCTCGTATGCCTACCTCCATACCAAGTTTGAGCTCAATCGGTTCCATAGGGGCGGAGCTAGGTCCAAACCCAAATTCGCAACTACAGGG